>WAAD01023280.1:24514-37061 GCA_013389945.1 Fregata magnificens
CCCAGTTAATCCTGAAGTTCTGAAATGGCTTAGCTATGAGAGCCATGGTAGTGAATGTTTAGCAGATGGCAGAATGATCATGCAGCTTGTTAGCTTTATTGGAAAACACTGATGTTAGTTATTTCACTAGCACACCTTCAGCTGGGGGTTTTTGATCAAAAGTAATTCGAAGACCAAGGCTAGACAGTTAATCACGTATGAATTACAGGTATTTAGAGTCATGATAACAGTAATCCACCCCATCCCTCACTTCAGGTTTTCTGAGTCAGATTTTAGTTCCACAAGTTTAGCGGTTAGGTACAGTCTTTGATACCTATAACAACCCTTTAGAGCAGCCAACTGAGGACAGCATCCTTGCATTCAGTGCTCTGTGGCAGTCAGAATGAACATGCAATATAGTAAGTGGTACCCTGGAGTTTCTAGTTCCACTCCGCTGGACAAACAAGCCTGCCATATAGTCTGTGCTCAGAGTAGTGGCAGCAGCATGTTTGTTTGGACCATGAAAGGAGGTCCAAACAAACCTCCTTGGCCAGCAAGATTAGCCTATCAGTTTTTCAACACTGTATTTGTACACTGTAGAGCCATGTTAGTTTATACACCTTGTTTTATAAGAAAGGGGCTCAGTATGTTTTGCGTGTGTGCTTGCTTTCTGCAGAAAGCCGTGGAGGTACAAGGTCTTGTTGCAAATGATGATGATGCAGAAGCCAAGCATGGACTTTGAACAGCACCTGCAGACTTTGAGGGCCAGCTTAATGCATGCTAGAAGACCATCCCCTCCAAGATTACTTACGTCAGATTAACTCATGCAAAGCTGTCAGCCTATACTGCCATATTTGCCTCCAACAGGTTCAGTACCCCTACTCCTTCCCCGTCCATCCTGGAGAAGATTTCAGTCATGTTACCATACCTGCACATCTCAGACCATCCTCCTGCAAGAGGTACCCAACAGGACATGCACAGGTGTATTTTGGAGAGTGTTCATTTATCTGAGGAGCAGGCAAGCACAGGTAGCTACAGCCTCCATTTGCCATGTTCTCTTCACACCAGTTCCTGCCTGTTGGTACAGCAATTGACAGGAATCAGCCTTCGTACTCCAGGTGTATAGCACAATTATTTGCTCAATAATTGCTCTAGTACAGTTACTTGTCTCTGTAGGCTATAGATTTGCACCTGCTCTGCCCAAGAAAGAGCAACTGCAGCTAGACCTTCTCGCAACCCCAGCAGGGATGCCTATGTTAGAAGCTCCAAACACTCTAAATAGAAGTGAAGTAGACAGCTATACAGGGGAGGGATACCATTTGCCACCACCCAAGCAGGGCAGGCTTCTTACAAGTATACACTGACATAACTATAAACTGTGTTAGAGTTACCTGAAGGCTGAACAAGTTCATGATACACAATGATGTCCTGTGCATCATTGAGGTTGTTCACAAGGGTAAGCAATTCAGATCCGGTGAATTTATTGGCACCATAGACTGCCTCATTCTCTCCATCAATCCAGTACACACGGTCCTAGAACAGAGTCATTGCATCCCATTACCTCTGTGTTGCTATCAGCACCATAATTGCTAGCCACGTACTAACAAGAGGATCTTTGACAATTACTACAGGAAGTCATTCTTACTTCAAATATTGTTAGAGCAAGAGGATGAGGAAGGAACATATGAGACTTCAGCACAATTCTACGGTCCTGGCCATTCAAGTCCACACTTGACAGCATATGTAGTTTAGAATCAAGCCAGTACAGACGGCTTTTTACAAGATCTAGGAGGAAAAAACCAAACATATTTACTATCTACATGGAGAATGCCTCCAAAGCCTCCTGCAAAAGTTGAAACAACCACAGGTTCAAGAATAGTTGCAGTGTTGCCCTAGTTTCTTACCATACCAGGATGCAGAAGGCTGCTGCAGTGCTGCCTAAGTGGCCTGTGCCTCAACTATAGTATAGAGCAGTGCAACAAAAGTTACCATTTCAGTATCTGAGAAGTGCTCTCTGTGCCTGTTGCAGTGTCTCCAGGCATGCAGTAACTTCCCATTCTCAGAAGCTGAAAATAGTTCTCTGAAGGATGACCTTGGCTTTTGTAGCAAACAAATTGCTAAAGCTCCAGAATACCTCTGGCACAGAGACAAATTCAACATACCTAGAGCAATTCCATTAGGCCACTGGATTTCTGTTGTCACAAGCTGCTGTCTCTCAAATCCATTCATTCCTGCTTTTTCAATTTTTGCTGGCTCACCCCAGTCTGACCAGTACATAAAGCTGTGAAGCAGAATTTATGTTGTATGATGCACTATAGTACTGTGTAGTATCACTCTTAATTATGACCAATAACTACCAAGGCTACCTAAGTCAGTTATCAGGACACGGAGTAGCTGGTAGGTCCACTCTTAAGAGAACGAGGACAAATACTCACCCAGAGAGAGGATCTACAGCAATAGAAGCTGGCTCTCTCAGCTCAGAGAGAAACAAAACCTTTCTTTTTGTGCCATCTAGGCTAGCCACTGAAATGGTCTTTGCAGTTGAGTCAGACCAGTAGATGTTCTTATAAACCCAGTCAACAGCAATTCCTGCAGGGCTGTGTATATCGTCCAGGATTCTGACATGTGTTCCAACTTTATCACGAGTATCAATAGAGGCACTGGAAGACAAGAATTACTTGCTTTCAACCCCTTCCTCCACAGATACCACCACTTGGCATGCCTCAGCAAATACTGCACACAGATCTCAGGCAGACAATGTAGAAGATGCACTTGTGACATTCCACAGAGTGCCTTTTGTACAATTGTAGCAGCAGTTACTAGGAAGTGCAATAGGCATACACATTGCTAGTTGTGGGAATTTGCATCTGCTGTACTTTGTCTTTCAGACATCAAGAATCTAGTTCTCATCACCAGAGCCTACAGAAGTGTCTTGGGTAAAATGTCGGATGGTTTAGGGGAGCACACTAGGGTTCAAAAGCTGAGTTCATTTACCTGAAGATTGCTTTTTGGCTGAAGTCAGCCCAGTAAAGCTTTTGCTCAGCAATATCAGCATCTAGAGCTACAGTGTTTCTTAGTTGCTCTACTAGCTGAATGTATTCTTTCCTCTCAAGGCCAATCTTCCTGATATCTCGGCGGTTGGTGAAAATTAGACATGGTTCTTTCCCTGTGAAAAGAGTGTAAGCGTTATCTGTACTTTTAGACATGCAGTAACATACTGTTCTTTTATGACAAGTTTTAAGAGCCATCATATTAGCATTTGCTATTTCACACTTGCTAATGGATGCTGACAGAGGTCTTGGCTGTACCACACCTCATCCTTTTCTCTCTCCACAACTTGATGGGGAGGGTCCTCCTGCCCAGGGAGCAGACAGAAGCAGTTTATGTCAGGCAGCTTTAAGTACTATATGATGGCATTGTTCAAAGTGTTAGGAGTGTTCAGGTCTGTACAAGTTATATTGATAACAGCACAACTAGTGTCAAAACCATGATAGCATAAACAGTACCTCACTTGCTACCTCATTTTAAAGTGGGGATATAGAAGTTTTATGCCAATACTCACCCACTGCCTTGCACACCCCAGTAGCAAGATCCATCTGATAGCCACGGCTACATTCACATTTGTAGCCACCTTTCAGGTTGATACAGATTTGACTACAGATACCAGGGTTCTGGCATTCATCAATATCTGTAAAGACAACAATTTAAATTTGTTCTCATCTCCAATAACCATCAGTAGGGTCCATGCTAACCTACTTGATACTTGCCTCCACAAGTTCTCCTGTCTATAAGCTCAAACCCAGCTGGACAGTCACATTCATAGCCAATAACAAGACCTCTGCAGATATGAGAGCATCCGCCATTGTTCACCAGACATTCATTTATGTCTAGAAGAGAAGAATTGGCCACTTCTGAGACAGCACACATTTAGTCTTAAAGTCTTAGTCACAGACTGCTTTACCAGATACCCATCCATTTTCTAATAATACCTGCCACATCTGATAAACCAGTCTGGCACCTGAAGTCACATGCAAGAGACCCTCCTCAAATTTGTATTTGCTCAGCTCTCAGCATGTTACTTATGTTACAATTTGGCAGCAGCAGACAAAGGTTGAGGCTCCTGGAAGTTTCAGAGTTTCTAATGCCTTCAAGTGCCTTCTGGCCATGGAGAAGTCATTCCAATAGCCAGTTTGTCTAGGATCAAACTAGCCTATTGACTAGGTTGCTCTCGGTTGTTTGTTTGCCACCAAGGAAGTGCAGATGGGCATTCCAGACTGACATCCAACAGCTCAGAGGCTATATCCAAGTATGTCTAGTGGTCAGTATTGTGTAATGAGTTTGTTCACTTACTACACTCCTTGAGGGGCTCATCACTCCAGTCCTTGCAGTCTCTCTGCTGGTTACACACTTTATTGACATCTATGCATTCTCCACTTCTGCACTTGAATTTGCCAGGTCCAGAGCACTGAATAACTGAGATAATGAAGATTGTGAGGGCAACTACCAGCTTCAACAGATATTCTGCAATGAATTTATTCTTGCTTAGTTCCACACTTACCATTGTTGCAACTTGCTTCATCAGTGCCATCTAGACAGTCTCTCACACCATTGCACTGCCTACTCCCATGGATGCAGTTCCCATCTTCACACCTGAACTGGTCTGGTCTGCAGGTCCGAGAAGCTGAGGACACAGACATTACAGACTTAAACTCCTGAGGTCTTCTGAAGGAAAGAAAATAAAACAGGAGCCAACCAGCACCTCCTAGAGAAGGACCAAGTTTACTTACGGCAGTTGATTTCATCACTTCCATCCTTGCAGTCAGGATCTCCATCACAGCGCCACTTTTTGTGGATACATTCACCTGAGCCACATTGCACCTCACTGGGAGAGCACTTCACAGGAGGCACAGGCTGGTGGCCACATTGCTCTAGGGATTCATCTGAGTGGTCAGAGCAGTCAGCAGCATCATCACACACCCAAATGATGGGGATGCAAGTTGAGCTCTTGCACCGGAACTCATGAACTCCACAGGTAGGAGGTGCACACTCCAGCTCATCACTGCCATCACTGCAGTCATCTTGACCATTGCAGACAAAGCTCTTGGAAATACACCGCCCACTGCTGCATGTGAACTCTGCTGGGCTACAAGTTACATTGCCTGGAGTAACAGGAGTAAGAGAGATTAGCAGATTATGACAAGAAGGCAGACTTTTGTATGTAAGTGTTTTGCTTTGCACGTTCTTCATCAGCTGTTGGCTGATAGAAGACAGCATCCTGTATAAGGCTCTAGGAGAACCTAACTGACCACATACAGGACACCTGGGCCCCACACAGACCATCTCCTTGCCTTTGGATGTTATGAGTGAGAGGCATCATTTTTGAGCTACTGAGTGAAAATAACCTCCTTCTGAAGCAGCTAGGCTGTTCTGCTTCAGAGTGCAAGCCTTTTGGAAAACAGGCTCAAACCCTGTGAACCAGAGACAGAAGGTAAGAGAATTGCTAACTCTAGAATACAGGCTAAGATTAAGGTAGCCAGATGGTCAGCATGCACTGTAGTTTGAAATTGAAGTGTTTTGTGCTGGTCCCCAGGACAGCAATGGCCCATTTGCCTGGACCACTGGGGAGTAACTGATCAAGATCCTGCACCAGTTGATCCTGTGGTATTAAGCACACCCACACAACTTATGCCAGTACAAATTATGCTGGTTTAATAATAATGTAGCTAGCAGCTCAGTATGCCTAGGCGGATAGTTTCATCAGCTTCATTAGAAATGCTGTGTGTAGATTTACTTGTCAGGTTAAGGCATTTGCTTGCTGAGTAAGGCAACTCCACAGACACATAGCAGAAGTCTGGAGAATTGTTTCTCATTAGCCCATCCAGGTAAGTTGGCTCTAATAGAAGCCAGCCCTGCGGCTTTGGTTACAGCAAGTTTGTCTCAAGACACCTCAGACAACTCATACGTACAGAAGTTCATCAGAACAAACTAGGAATGCTGCACTCCAATGCTGGCAGCGGCAGTTTCACTTGTGTACTGGCCTGAAGTTTCCCCCCAACACCTGAAACCTAGCTTCCCTAGTCCACTTTCAGACAAGCACACAGAATACTCCAGGACAGGGCTATAAAAGAGATCAGCTGTGCCCTTGGCTACAAGTCACTACTACATTTTTAGGAGACCATTTGTTAATGTAAACAGCGACTAGAGTACCTATTGAGAAACTCTGCAGAGAACAAGTTCTGATGGTTTGCTTGACAGGTGACTAAGCCTATGGTCTCTGGCTAATTTTGGCAATAGCCAGAGATAGATGTTGAATAGCTTATATTGCTGTAGTTCTTAGCTTAGCAGGATAGAGGAGTGTTAGAACAAGTCCACTTTGTTAAGCAGGCAGCAATACAAGATGAATGTATGTTTAAGGAGATATTGATACTACGAGAAATTAATCTTCCCAGGTATACTGCCCAGCTACCTCCTTTCTAGACAAGTCAATTTCAAATAGAGTTATGCAGCCACTGTTTCTTTCCTTACCACAATTCTCTTCATCTTCTCCACTGTCACAGTCTTTTTCACCATCACATTTCCAGGACACTGGGATACACTGGGTTGACTGAGGACCACAGCTGATTTCATTTACCCGGCATGTTCTCATATCTATTGAAAAAAGTTTAAGTTCAATTTAAGAGCTACTGATCTTGGGTTTTAGCAGTTGAGACTGAAAGGGTTCAGCTCTGGACAAAGTTGTAGTTAATTAGATGCCAGCATCCATCTAAGTTGATGGCTCCATCATGGAAGAGGTTACACTAGTTTGTAGTGTTCGGTAAAAAAGAAGTTTCCAGTTCCTAATAGATTAGTATTTTAAGAGTATCTTTGTAGTGGTAGTTCTGTGATTGCACACCAGTTACGCTGTAGAAGCTTGAACTATAACATGTAGTAGTAGGCAGGAGTAATGCCAAAATGCAGTAGGACTTGGGGCTGAAGTATTCCTCAGTGTGGATCCTATTGATACAGAGAAATGAAGCTTCATGGATCTATGTTGCTTGATTAGTTACCACACTTAAGACTGGGGTTGCTATCTGTGAGACCTCACAATCAAGCCTCTGCACTTCTGCTTACCACCCCGCAACACATAGTCAGTCACTCAGTTCCTACACTAGCTCTGGTTATCTTGCAAAGTAGTTGTCTTGGAGGACAGTGATCACTTGGTGAACAAGCCACAGTACAGTCAGGCCTGCCATGTTGTGCTTGCTGCTTCTGACTGTCAGTAAAACCTTGTACTTGCTTTCTGTTACCAGGTACAAGTACAGAGTCCCCACTCAGTTCTGCATCATTTTAAGTAATAAAAAGTCTTGTCAAGGCCCCGATGTGGCCAAAGCCTAGCTAGCACTTAAGAAGGTGCTCTCCAAGACAAGAAGTTAATCCTTCCTTTAGGAGGAGAGCTGGGCTGCAAGCAGGCAAGAAGTCAAAACACTACTCCCGGCAGGCTTGCATGTACCAACAAGCCAGGCTCACTTACAGCACAGTTCAGGACTCTCGTCAGACCCATCCTCACAGTCCGGATCCCCATCACACTGCCATCTGTTAGGGACACACTGACCACTGATGCACACAAAGTCAGATTCAGCACACGTCTTCTTCACTGCAAGGGAGAAGGACAGCCACTTGTTTAGAGACCAGAGCTTAGCTTGTTTGCTGCAGCTAGAGTTAAGCTGCCTTGCCCTAGGAAAGGGATGCAATATCCTTAGTTCTTGGACGTCTGGTGTCATTGTCCTCCTGCAGTCCGGTGACAGTGCTGTTTAACACTTCCTGGAGACTTATGCTATGCACAGAGAAACATTTATCCTCCTATAAGCAGGCACTGAAGGACTGCTGTTAAGGGAGACTATGCTGCCAGAATAGCTACTGCTTTGAACACACTTGAGTTAAAGTAAGGTCTATTGATATTAATATTCAGATTTTGAACTCTGAGTTTATTATCAAGGCATTTGATTTGTCATTACAGAAGCATGGTGCTATGTAACCCTAAGGTAACGGTTTAGGTCTGCTTGAGCAGACTAGCAGTTCAACCACACCAGTGTTGGGTATTCAGTCCATTTTGCCTTGTCTCTAAGTACATCTAGTTCTCCATCTTGGCCTCTGCGTCTGCTTAAAGCAAGAGTTGACAGCCAAAGCTAGAGTTAGTGTTTATAGGAGACTCAGCAGAATCTTTCACACATAAAACAGGGCATTTAACCATGGAACAGCCAACAACTAAGTGTTAATAGCAAACGGTTTCTACTATGTCTTCAAGCAACAACTGAGAACAGGCTTGCATTCTGTTCTTGACAGTCACCACCCTCGCAGATAAAGAGTTTTGGTCATGAGCTTTTCCTCTCAGTCTTTCGGACTTCTCTCAGGAAACTTTCATAGTACTCAGGACAATTCAGCTGCCTCAGATTGATACAAGGCATCAAGACAGTCCCCCAGATTTCTAGGGAATTTGTCCTCTAGTCTGTATTCTGACTGTCAGAAGTGCTGGACAGGATAAGCATCTCTCCAGCTATCCACTGCTAAGCCCCCACTGCCAGCTAGCAAGTACTACTACAGAGGTATTATTTATTTTGATTACTTACCACAAGCATTCTCATCACTGCCATCTGAACAGTCTTCATCACCATCACATTTCCAGAGTAAAGGAATACAGCGTCCATTACTACATGGGAATTGGGATTCCTCACATTTTGCTTTTGCACCTTCAACGAAAAAAGAAACCTAAGGCCGGATACTGTTTAGCAATACTTTCTTGCTTTCCCCCACTGCTGATCACAAAGTTACCCAGCTTAATAAACAGCATATCAGCATGAAAACCCAGATCTGAGCTCCAAACATTTGTAGTCACCTTATTCAAACCTGAATGTAGAGCCAGAAGCTTTTCTTCACAGTACAAGAGCAGAGCTTAAACACTATGACAGTCCACCTGCCAGACAACAGTAAACCAGCCTCATTGTTGTTCTTACTGAGTTTTCCTTTTCAAGGCAGGGTCAAGTTTACAAGGCAGAGGGATGCATGCACACAATGACTTCTACTGTCTACTGCCTAGCCCTGCTTTCTCAAAACTCTTCAAACTTCAAGCAAACTGGGTTTAAACCTGACTAATGTCAAACTGGATAAACATTTCAGCACTCTGTTGCTAACATATTACAGCAGAATCCCTAAGATGTCTGTAAAGATAGCTTATCTGTCTGCTCTGTAGTTGAACAACAGGTTTTCATGATTTAAGTTGCCCCGCAAACAAGGGCATCCAGACACATTCCTTAGTATACACAAAAAGAAGCATGATTACTTATCTGGATCTTGCTTATTAAAGCTAGATCAAGTGTGATGCTAGGAGAGCAAGATAATTTATCACTTCCTTCTGGAATCAAGTCTGTTGTCTCCCAACTGATAACAGTCTTGATTTGTTAGTATGCTTGAGGAAGGCAATGCTTCCTGCATGGTAGAGTTAGAGTGCATTTTCCAGACTATCTTCAGCTCTAAAACTGCATGACCCATCCCTCAAGGGAACCTACTTCGTCTTGAAGCTGTGCTATAACTGTCACTAAAAGCAGCAGCCTGCTTCTTCAGCAGCTAAGCCAGAGCTGTTCCATGTGATGCAAGTGTGTAAGCTCATGCATTAGTATTGGCTGCACATGTCTACAGCATGATGCAAGACTCCTACTCCTCCTTGGTTTATTGCATCATTTACTGGAGGTGCTTTGTCTTGGCATTCCTGGGCTCAGGGAGCATCAAATTTTAGTAGAACATTACTTGTTATTTTATGTCTTCTGTGTGTGACATGCAAAATGCAAGACAGTTTCCAAGTAGACGGAAGCTATTCAGCCATTTTACATTATATTGGCCAGCCATCAGACACTAGGCAATAGCAAACCCTGGACAGAGTGTAAATAAGGACAACACAGGCAATTTTACCTGCTGATTATCTCATGTAAATTCATGCTAGAAGTAAAGAATTTGAAACAGCAGCTTATTCAGCTCTGCTGATGTTTTAGCAGTCTTACTCATTGAGTAAAACACTCTCACTTGTCAGACAGAGTAAAGCCATAACAACCTGTTTCATGGGAACTGTGTTCAGAGTGCCAAAAACTGAACATCAGCTCTTCTGCTCTGTATTTCCATTCCTCCTTTCCTTTTCAGGATGGGAGTTACACCAGCATGGACTTTCTAATAGCGTGGTTTTGTAAAGCTGCTACTATTTGGTCAAGAGCTGTCAAACAAGAAGCGTGCCTTGTGCTGGGAGGCACACCCCAGCCAGCTTAGAGAGGGTGCAGAAGCCACAGCTACCAGCTCGCTCTAAGCCTGAGATCACCTTGTTGTCCAGTAACCTGTAACAGAGGTAGCCTTCTGCTTGCAAGCCCTGGCCACACATTATTCCGGTTGTTACTGCACTACCACCCAAAATACGCACCGACTGACTCCTGCTAGTTTTGAGACATTCTCATCCAGGCTTTCAGAGTGAGAACAGTCAACCTTTCCCAAAATAGCACACTAGAGATATTAGACTAAGCCTGCCACCCAGGAGATCCCAAAATAACTCCTCAGTCCTTAGTTACTCTATTTCAAGCTAGAATAACCAGAAAAAGCTTGCTAAGACTGCCTAGTAGATTGCAATTTGCAAACATAACATGACTTCAACCAAATGCTACAGGGGAGCTACACACAAGGCTAAATGAAACAGTAACTGAGCTTGGAGTAACAGTTGTAACTTTACAATTACAACCCTCACAACAAGCCATTCCAAGAAGGTACCACTGCTTCTGCAGCTGACGCCAAGTGAAATGTCAGAACAACTACTTTTGTTAGCCCACAAACAAGTAAAGAAGTGACAGCACCTAACACCCACACAGGTGCACAAAGGTAAAGGTCATCATCTGTTGCTACTCCTGGAGGAGTCTGTTAAACTCTAAAGGCCACTTGGAGTGAGGTCCACACAGGACAAGAGTTAGTTCCAGCCAGTAACTAACTGTGGTCCCCTGTCTTACACCAAGCACAGTTCTGCAATGCCAGGTAACCATTTAGTCATGACACCACCAGTCTAATCCACTGCTATTTGAAGCAACAGTCACACCGCAGTTGCAAATTCAGTCACTAGATGCTTAAAGATTTTTAGATCGGTGTCAATTAGCCACTAACTCAAAGCTTCTCTTCATGTGCTACTTATATACCAGATGCACCTTCACACCTTTTCTCCTCCTCGGGATAAGGCTTAGGCAGAAGTAGCAGAGAACCAGTAACTTCACAGCCTGTGATGGCTAACACATTATTTTACTGTTCCCCAGATAACTACTTACTAGAAGTTGGCTCATAAGCAGCAGTGTCTGCAGGGTGAAGGAGCACAGTTAAAATGACTACTCAAGTTAAACTAGCTTTCTCCATACCTCTGCTGTCACTGTTTGTCTCAGCCCCTTAAGCAAGTTGTCAGATTACTTGTCTGGGCAGCCTCAAGCATGTGACACTTGTGTGCTGTCATCTGACACCAAGTCCCAGAAAAGCTTGCAACAGTGATTGGGAAACCTTGTGAGAGCTCATACAGGAACTAGCTTAGACTCCCCCCAGACCCTGGCAATTGCAGCTACTAGTGGGAGAGAGCTGGTGGGGCCACTAACTCAAATTGAAGGAAGAATTAGACTAACTTGGTGGACTAGAGCTGCCCTCCACTGCATACCTCTTGTTATGATTTCTGACTACAGCGCACTAGCAGTTTCAGTGCCAGCCAGCTTGGTCCTTCATCCTACAGCTGTTTAATCGTGTCTGTTGTAGACCAGACACGGGAGCAATCTACATGACTCGGAATTGACGAGTGACTAGGCAGACGCTTCCCCTCTTCCTCCTTTATATGAGGACCAGATGCAACAATCCCCTGGCTGGGCTCTACCTGACAGACCCAGAGTCTGAACTACTGCATGCAGTCAGAACTACAAGGTCCAGAGTCTGAACTACTGTACACAAGTTAGGACTACAAGGTCCAATTACCTTTAAGCATACTTCGCCAACACAGCCACGATCTGACACTTAGGCCTACTTTAGGGCACTAATCAGGAGATTAAGAGCCATACAACAACACAGACATCAGTTCCCCACCTCCCACCTAGAAGAGTAGCCTGGACCACAGTTCCTGAAGGAAGAGAGGAGTCAGCCAATTGATTACTACCTCCAATCAAGAGGAAAATATTTGCAATCGATCATCCAATTGGCTTAATGTTCAGGTCCCTCTGCCATAGGGGTAACAGCTCCTACGCTGGGAAGCAGCCCTGGAGCTCGCCACGAGCAGCACTACTAGTGGGAGCCCAGCCCACAAGAAGGGATCCAGCGCTGGCAAGACTCAACCTTGCCACCAGGTGGAGATCCCTTATGGTGGTTACCATTGGCCCTGAACTAGAGCCACGCCAATGCCGCTGGATGCCACAAAGCCAAAGTTGCACAGTAGTTTGAGAGCACCTTTAACGCCGCAGGCTTCCCAAGGGCTCCTCTTCCTTCCTCCACGACAACGCCGCAATCCCCCCCGACCTCCCCCTCCCCGCCCCCCGGCAAGCCCCAG
>WAAD01023281.1:1814-38182 GCA_013389945.1 Fregata magnificens
AACGACAACAGAAGGCAGACTTTGCTCCAAGATACTTTTTTTGTAGCATTAAATCTATACCTCTACATAGGTACCCATTTTACAGATGCTCAAGTTGCAGTTAAAAATTCAGTTTCCAAACACTAGAGCAGAGAACAAAACTTGCTTATAGGTCAGCAACCAGTTACTCATCTCTACAGTAAAATTTTAGTTTTAAATTTGACTGTATTTTTTTTCTTTTTCATTTGCTTTCTTATTGCCTACAATCACATGTTTCAGTAACTATATTATCATCTTCAATCATATACTTACACCAGTTATATTACTGCTGGGTTTCACTTCAAATAGTTTACAGTTCTGAGTTCTTGGTGGTTTTTGTCTGTTTGTTTTAAAACTAAAATTGTGAGGCCTTAGTTACTTTGGGACAAGATACTAAATTTTATCTTATCAGTTTGTATTTTGAGAGCAACATTATCTACAGTAATGAAATAATATTTTCTGATTTTGAGATCACTTTGTTTACCTGCCTAAAACACATACTACAGCAATAACATTCATCTTCTAATCATTCAGATCCAAATGTTTAGTAACACATGAACATAAACTAAAATACGCTTACATATATGCTTTAGTTAAGCTCTCAGAGTTTTTCTTCCCCCACTCTTTTTCAGGTTACTTACCTAATCATTAAGAACTTATGCCTTTTATATAAGACCTACATCTTTTGACTCACCTCTAGAGAAAATGAATGAAGTTTCAAGGTATGCATTTATCCCCATAGCAGAACTCATATTTTTTCCAAGTTTGAATATTTCCTCCACTTCTTCCCAAGATTTCCATAGGCATAATTCACATTGATGTTGATCTTCATATTTTCCTGAAAGAAGATGCCTATTCCTGCTCACTTTTAGAAATACCTCGCTAAGTCCATTATCTACACAGCTGCTAAAGATAACCCATCAATAACTGCAGCCTCATTACCCCTCCTCTTCCTGGGCATAATTAACTATTTGTTGCAAGGGAAGTACTTTCCTCTGCCTAGTGTGTTTTCACCCTTCAGGCTATACATTTATGGGTTGTTGCTGTTGTCTCTGTTAAAGCTGATTCAGGAAGTCACAGCTTTAACAATTATTTTCCAGTTAGGTTATTTTCATGTTCTGACTTACAGTATGACCCAACAAAATTTTGTATCATCACAGATAGACAGTAAAATATTCTGTGTAGCTGAGAATCAGTACTGGGAAAGGGAGATAATAACTACTTAAATTTCTGTATTTGACAAAGTCACTAATTTGATACACCATTAATTTAGTGCATAAGTTGTGCTTGTCCTGAATTTTACTAACATAATTGTAATTTAATTAATAACAATTATAATTTATTTAATTATAATTAATTATACATATGTTTCACTGCCTTCTTTTGAGTAAGACCCATCATAGCAGCATTCNAAACTGCACTGACAGAGGAAGCAGAGAGGTAAAGTAATACATTTTGTTTATTGGGAAATGGCAATTTAGAAGGATTAAATTGGAACCAATAGAAGAATAGGGGAGAACAAATTTTGAAAAATGTTCTAGAACTGAGGGATCCTGGATTATTAAGTTTGTTTTGTCATCTTTGCATCCTTTTTTTCTTCCTAATGCAAAAATAAGCAAAGAGGTATAAAGCAAGTTGTCATACATGACCTACTGTTAGCTCCTCTGTGAAACAGCTTCATTTATACTACCATTCACATGTTGTGACAAACTAAACACTCTCTGGGACACAACTCTATAGTATGATAGAGGAATTCTATTCCACTCTGACAGCAAAATGATGAAAGATCTTTTTGTGAATCTTCAATAGTTAGAATTCCATCACTGCAGAAGCTAACATACACACATACACAAAAAGGCAAGATGTTGTTTTATATAGAAACTTGAATCCATATGGAGAACAAATACTTGGACAGGGTTCAACAGTGACAGCCAAAGGAACACGACATTTATTATACTTCTGAGACATTCACAAAATTATTTAGGAATAAACTTATCAAGTGCATAGATTCCTAGTTCTTTTAGGTCACTTCAAATGTTTAGACTTCAAAAGATGTAGATGCATTTTGGATTCAACATTGTGGAATTTTCTTGTTATTTGATGAAATATTTTTCTCAAACATTAATGTGCACCTTTCTCAAAAAGTTTAGTTTGCAAGGCTGGGTGGCATCTTGTTTTCATTATGCTGGAGGAACTTATTCAGTTACATTAAACCTTATTCTGAAGTACCACTGCAACTGAAGACCTGGTGCTAAAGTGTGTGAAAACACATATGTACAATAATCTGTGCCTAAAATATTTAAATTTCAATTCTTACCACTCAAAGCTGTGAATTGGACTGAAAGCTGTCATTCGGGTCAGTCAAAACCAGAGCTTGTGATTTTGATCTTACTCTATTTAGTATCGTGCCAGTAAGTAATAGCTCATATTTTTCCCTACATTGCTATAGAACAGTAGCTTTGAAGACAGACTCTATTTTTTTAAAGTGTGCCAAGACAGTAAATCAACATCTTACAAAGTAACCTCCAAGCTTTTCTGATGGATACAAGGATACTACAAGGCAGTCTTGCTACCTGAGAAATCCTCTCAAGATACATTACCTCTTCAGTGCTGCAATAGCCACATTCCTTGTTTCACAAGTGCAAGATATTTATTGGAACAAAGGAACATGCAATTAGGACAGATATTGATTGACAAGACCAAAGGCTATCACAGAAGACAGGTGACACAAAGAAACACGTTGGTGTGAATAAGACACTAGCAAGACACTGTTCTGCTGTCCAGTGAAGTGCGAGCTTCTGATCAATTTTGAATCTGTCGAAGTGTCATCTTGGACTGTTCCCAGAAAGAAAACAATGTCTGACACTTATAGAAATTTTAGGAATTACTCCAGATTTTGCCTGGGTTTGCCACTATTGCCACTGAAAAACTTTATTCAGCTGAACTCAATCTTTCTTCTACATTATCAAGTCTCTGTATTCATAACCAATGCCTAATCATTCATATTTAAAAAAAAATTCAATCAGGAT
Organism: Fregata magnificens; assembly: GCA_013389945.1. Taxonomy (NCBI): domain Eukaryota; kingdom Metazoa; phylum Chordata; class Aves; order Suliformes; family Fregatidae; genus Fregata; species Fregata magnificens. Next base: position 4,862 of record WAAD01023281.1, read on the forward strand.
TATAAAAGCCTTTGATTGTATATACATGCAATAAACAAAACAAATATGTGACCTTTAGAAGTAGAATAGGCCCATAGAGTATGTTACATCACACTTCCACATCTAGATGTCTCCCTCCATTTCTAAATCAATCTTAGAAAAAATATCCAACAAGCTTACTTTCATGTCAAAGACTGTGTGAGACTCTCACTATTTGTAAGAGATGTTTCACAGAAGAAGCTGTACTGTGTCTATTGCCTGAACTTGGCCTCATGCATGATACTGTATCTGAGTATTATAAACTTATCTCATACCTCAAATAGATCCTTACATGGATTCAATCTGTCTCTGCTTCTAAACTAAGTGAAGCATAGAAATACATAACAACTGATAATTCCATCATGTTGAATAGTTGTAAGATTTCTGGCTTATGGGTTTAGCTAATGAAAGGATATAATAATAGTAGGATATAATAATAACTATGTAACAGTTAAGAAAAAGAAGAACAATTTTTGGACAAATGTGTTCTTCTTCAGAAACTCTCACATGGTTTAAGAACATGAAATGTCCTTGCACTCCTCCTGTACCAGAATGCTGAATGCTTGTCTTACCATAATCCCCACCTGCTGTAGCAAAAAACAGAACAAGATTCTGGGTCTAATGCTGTTCCCATTTTCTCCTTATATCCAGCTTGATTTGCAACAAGTAAGGAATAGGAATAACAGAGGAAGCTCTAGTGCTCTACATAGACTCCTTTAGCTTAAAGCACTGGAAAATTTTATATGAAAGCATATATACTTATCTGCTGTAAATTAGATCTAATCTGCCCATGTTTAAGTCATCTTTAAACAGACTCTTGCACTGCAAAAAATGGTTGGGTTTTAGTCCAAACTTAATCTGTACCTGTAGTGTCTGCACTTATATGATCAGTGTTTTCCCTGACCTTCAGCAATTGCTGCACCATGAATCTCCCTGTGATCTCTCCACATCATAGGCTTATATGGCTTTTCTAACCTTGAATCTTGATATCAGAGTCAGAAAGGAAAGCGTTTCCAAGGGAGATGATTTTACTGTTTGGGGCTACATTTGACTCTACTGCATAGTAACTCATAGTAACTATGAGTTCAGGAGGACAATTTGTTCAGTGAATTTGTTTAGTCATTATATCAATGATTGCTAGTCCATGGACAATATGCTAGAAAATTCTGTACTGATAATCCACATCAATACTTGAAATTCCATTTGAAAAATCCATATAAATAGGTAATCAATTATGAAACAAGGAAAAAAGAGTAATATGAATTTATAATAGGTAGCTTACTGCTTTCATTGTAAACCAATCAAAATTCAAGCTATGAGTTTGTAACCAAGCAATTGTTATGCAAATGTAGTAAATTAATTCCAGTTAAGTTTACCCTGCATGTGAATGTCTTGCTATCTTTCAGGGAAGCAGCTTAAAGATGAAATATGGCACAGCACTAAGAGCCTAATGAAACTTTTCATAAACATTTGCTCCTCTTCCCATGGGAACTCTCTTTTCTCCTCTGTTGTGTAGCTCTTTCTGTAGAGTTCTTGTGCCTCTACCTGAAATGGCTGCATTTTGGATTTTTGAGATCAAGTCATACAGACAAAGGGAATTTCCCTGCACAAGAACCGATACCTGACTTGACTAACTAAGGTCTAAGTAAAGTGTGTTAACCTTTATAGCATGTAAAATTTTGGGGAATGAAAGGTGAAATAACTGCATAACATTAAAGTGTTACATGAGAACAGAAACACCTAAGAATGCATACACCTTAATTAATCTAGGACAAAAAAAGTTCCAGAAGCCTTTCCTATTCCATTCACACCTAAAGAATTCATCATCAATAATGTTATTACACAGAATCTCAGGGGAAGTCAGAATGATTTGTCATTTATTATGAAAGGTTGTCACCATAACAAACAATACTAACCCATGAATATTAATAATGAAGTCAATTAAAGCTTAATATCAGGTCATAATAGGATGCAAAACAATCACCAGAACACTTCCAATAACTGCAAGCAAAACAGACACTTGTGAAAAGATTTAAAGAAAAGAAAGTTATAACATCTGATTACTGGGAGGAGTGAAACAGTATGGACTGATAGGGGTAGATATTGGAAGAAATGAATAGTAATCTCTGCCATGTGACAAAGATATTTGCATTTTATTTTAATACATAACCTATTTTATAATTAGGTTTTGTAGGTTATTTTATATACACCACAGGATATCAAACTTGGCTGTATCTTTTGTGCCAGAACTAGACACTATACCCCTTTTCCTACTGGAAGTTTCACCATTATTATCTCATTCCTAGACTGGAATACAAGGTCATGTTCAAAAACAAGGAATGACCTGAAAGATGTGTATATTTAAAAACTGTGCTGTATTAAACCAATTATCCAAAACACAAAACCTCCATAACACAAGTTATTCAGAGCACCCCAAGCAGAGCTGCTGAACAATTTGTCAGATGAATTCCTTTTAATTATGTAAGAGAATGCCTGACTTTACAGAGACATAATATGGACATATAAAGCTCTATTTTTTTTAATAAGAAATAATTTGGACAAGATTATTAAAATGAAAATTCAGTTTTATCAATTCCATTTATCATCAATAACTCAATAAATTAAAAAAATCCACAGCAGTAATTTTCAATCAATATTTTGTGTCTCTCCCTGTCAGGGCCCTGCATGTAGCAATAGACTTCATCAGACCAGCCTCATCTGGGGCATACCCAGGGGATCCACGAGCCCCACAGCTCCATTTAAGTTCAGCCCTGGGCCTCCAGCCCCTGCCTAAGGTTATGTTACAGGAGTGACAGTCTCTAGCTCTAGTACAGCTCTGCCTATGTACCCATTGATCTAGACCCTCACTCTTGAACTGATTTCCTGGCTTGAGCTTGACCCTGCTTCATTGTTATGGACCTGCCTGGTGATCATTGTGCTGTGTCTTACCCTGGTTGCCATCACTAGACCTGATCCTGACCTGTAAGAGTTGGCTTACCAGTTTGACCTTGGACCTGCTTCATCACCACAGACTTGTCTGGTCATCTGCACTATTGTTTGACCCTCACTGCTATTCCCAGGCTTGCCTAGGGGTAGTGGGTTGGGGCACTGGCTGGTGGGGCCCCTGCCCTGCTTGCTGTGTTATCATGCCTGATTGCCCACCCCTTGGGGAACAGCTGGCCGCACTGGCTCATCTTCAGTTACCTAAGGCCTTAATTCTGTGTTCTGTATTTGTAAAAACTCAGCTGACTATGAAGATTTTTTGCTTTCAGAGGTGCCACAAAGATCAGATTCATAGCTGCAGACTACATAATTTTACAGCAAACTTTTAAATAGATCCTACTGAGAACTTCATGTTGTGAATTAAAGCATTTAACTTTACAAACAAATATATAAAAGTAACCTACCAAAATCTATTTGGGATAATCTAGGAAAGAAAATGTACATCAACATGTCATATCAGTTCACCATCATTTGTTCTAAACTGCAATTTGCCTTGCCAAAGTAAATCTGTTTTGTTCCCTACTACTCTTAACAGTTTTATACATAATTCATTGCTTTTTTCTGACAGAATTGTCAATTCCCTAAATGTTCATTTTCTCAATTCTCTCAAAGTCCTTTTTCTCAATCTCTTTCAAGTACAATGCTTTCTCTACATACTGCTAACTGCTAATTTATCTTCTTTTCCATGTTTTTCACTCAAAATTTTTTAACATTTAAGAATAAAACTGGTAACGATTGTGAAGTTGACATAGTTAGAAACATAAATTAGAGGCATAAAACATAACCCATAAAAATCTGTTACACTCCAAATTCACTATGTTTATGAGACTTGGTATTCTCCAGCTCTAATTGTAAACTTTGTCTATGCTTCTCCTGCTGTGGAGAGCTACTGTAACATTCTTTAAAATTCTTCAGAAGCATTTTTTTTAAAGTAGATTTTGAAAGAACTGCTTTTACTCTGATCAAGAGCAGTAGTTCTAGGCCACAGAAGATCTGAAGGAAAAACACATTGACAAAAGCAAGAGGGTCGAACTGAACTCGGAAAGGGCAGCAGAGCAGGAAGGATCATCAATGAACATGTTAGCTTGAGTGACAGATGAGAATTAAGCATGGGAAACGATGGAAGGAACTCTCAGCACTACAGTGCTATTCAAAAGAGCTTAATTTTACATAAGACTATAAGCCATTACTACAACAATTTTCTCTTATTGAAAAGATCTGCCTTACTGTAATAAAATAAATTAACAGGCAGTTTTAAATGGCTGATCTATAAAACTAAACCAAACATCACCTAAAGCAGAATACCTTCCTACCCACACTGCTTTCTATAAATCAAGTAGAAAACAGCTGCCCAAGCAGCCAAAGGGTTTAGAGGAATGCTCTTTAATATGTGAAAATAGTTCATATTCAGGGAAGTCACTCGGTGGGTGTTCGATGTAAACAGCCATTTTACCTTGCCTTTGGAACACAGAAGTATTACATAACTGTTATCTAGAGAAAAAATAAAACAGCTCTTTTAGAACAGCAAATCAAAGAAGAAATAGTTGCAGCAGCCACTTATCAAGATTGACATTCTCTTCTTTTGAACTGTTCTGGACATCAGATGTTTCTTATGTTTCTCTGCTCTGAGGGTACTTTCATATAGATGGTGCTCTCAGAAAATGCACCTATGAGTGTCTAATACTACAATACTAGCTTAGAGAAAGAACACAAGTTTAAAGTAGATGAGTTTCAGCTGAGACATGCAACAGCTTTTGCTAATATTAGGTCTTAACACAGCCATTTAGTTAAAAAATTGGGCTAATTGTACTTTATATACTTTTTCTATAGCTAAGGAAAAGTCAGGTTGCTTTACCTACCTTCCCATTAAAACAAATAAATAATGTTTACTCAATATTTTTCATTTGCATTTAAAACAAAGACTAGAAACCAGTAATTTGTGCTCCAGGAAATAACCACATATTGTAAAAGCATTACTCATATTAAGCAGTATGCAGATCCCAGATAGAGACACTAGATACTAGAGAAATGAGAATATAATGTTGGTTTCCATCTTAAAGATCTGTATATTGTGCTATTCATGCAAACTAGAAGATAACATGAGAAACTCATTTTCTCTTTTCATGTACTGTGAAGATTCACATATATCAGCTACAATTTCTGCATCTAGGCTCAGTCATTATCTTGAAAATAGATCTGATATAGCTCAATTAGTTATAATTGTTTTATCTAGACTATTTTTCCGCATCAGTAGAGGGTTTGAGGAGGAATAGGAGACTCATTATTTAATATTTTTTTGAAGCTGGTAGTTCTATCCTGAAGGAATTACAGGGAAATTTCAAATGGCACTGGACAGCTATGTTTAGCCAAACTGAATGCTACCCAAGACCCTGCCTGAAAAGTATTCCTTGGAGGCGCACACACACCCCCCACCCCACCCCAAAAAAGAAAAAAAACAAAATCAAAACACTACAGACCCCAGTAAGTATGATATGTGTGAAAGTGCAGTACTGTGTTGACTGGAGCCGCTTAACCCCTTAGAAAGAATATGCACTTGTATGAAACCTCATACTATGAGATGTTCCTCACAGCTTTCCGGAACAAATGAAGCCACTGCCGTGGGAGGTAGTAGTTCCCTTCTTCAAATGTGTGGAAAAGCATAATATTAGTTATGAGAAAGTAAAGCACAGTGATACAACTGGAGCTCTCTCAAACAATGGCACAGGGACTGCAATCATGTAACATGTGGCTTCATTTTAGAGAACAGCCTCAGAGTAATAATTAAATGCAAAAAAATCACTAATTATAATGTCAACTGCTTTTTATATTTTAGAGGTAATATGCCAGTTCTGAAAGGCTGGGAACTGGTAGAAGGTGATAGCCAAAAGGCTTACGCATGACCTACTTTTTTTGTTAGCCTGCCTTCTCCTTTTGTTTCTTTTGGACCTTATTTCTTTTAGGCAGTAAACATGAAAGGAAACAATAACACATCATGGAAGATCAGTTATGCTTAGCTATTCTGTAACATAACTTTGAGGAACAATCTGTCATTGAATGAACACAACAGAAAACAAACATACATGGATAAACATCTGCTTAAACAGCTATGGCTACGTATTGGAAATATGTTTTTAGTTTCAGGAGTTCCTGACCTGCAGCCAGGAGGTGGAGGTGGAAATTTTCATGGTTTAGAAATAATTTTATGCCTGCCTATCAATTTTTCTGTTATCTGGGCATGAATAATTAAACAGATTACTGGGCAAATGGCTGTAAAGTGATCACTTCAAACGAATATAGACCTTAGCAAATGTTTGCTTCTCTGTATTTAAAAACAGGGAAGATTAATTACATTTTTAAGAGGCCATTTAACTCTCAGGATGTTTCAAGCATTAAGAAACTTCTAAGACTATCACATTTAAGCTTTCTTTTCAGTTTTCATCTGTTTGAAAAAAATTTGTACACTGCTGTCATACCACATTAATTTACTTTAATTAATATCAGTTTAAGGACTATTACATTAAAATCAACGCTGCTAGCAGTTGCAGATCATGAAGTCCAATTTTAGTAATACATCTCCTTTTAATGCTCAGCAGTTACTATCACTCAAAACATTAGATTGAAGGAAACACTGTCAAAGCCAAACACTTTAGAACCAAATACTCAAAACCAACTTTGTCCGTAAAATCTATATAGGTCTAGCATGGTTTTGTAGGCAGCATATCCTTCCTTTGTTTCCTGTGTGAATACAAGGATGTATGATGACATCTACTCATATGGACTATGGAGGTAGAAATAAACAAACCTGAAGAATGGATTTTTTTGTAATCAAGCCTTTTTTTTTTCCTCCTTGTCCAATGATTAATTTATAGCTCTGCAGAAAAGACAAGTATCACAGGACATACCAATATACTTTTTAAAAGAGAGATCCTTCTCTGTGTTACTGTACTTCCTTAGGTTTTGGGGGTTGGTTGGTTGCTTTTTAAAAGAAATCTTTTGTCTAATTTTGCTTGTTTTCGAAATGCCCCTAATCAATTTTATGCCATTCAGTTTGGTTTCTGATTGACAGGCCCTTGCACCGTATTTTGTTTAGGTGATTAACTGTGGACCGCAGCATTAATATTTGCTAATTATTGTCATTAATACTGTCAAGGTATTTGATTGCTATTTTTAAAATTTTTAATACAAGATTTTGAGCGTAACATTTTCAAAAGCTGAGTGACTAAGTTCCTTTGAAAATGGAACATAAGACCTTACCTTTTTGTTGTGTAATTTTTTTTCTTTAGTGTACTTTTTCAGCATAATCCTTCTTTTGTTTCAAACAGTAATTCTTCAAAACAGTAATTTTACAAAACAGTCTTTTTTATTCTGGTTATTTTGAGATCTAGGTTAATGGATTGATTTCAGTCATAAAGAGTATTTTCCATTTTAATTTCCCAGTTAAGTGAAATGTCTCCAGAAGAAACACTATAAACTTACTGAGAATACAAGCATTGATGGTACTATTTTAATATTCATGTGTTTCAAGTTGCAAGTATATGAATTGCATAGATTAATTCATTTTTATGCTAATGTAGCTTGACTGTAAATAGAATACAGTTTTCATTTAAAGCTTTTTATAAACTTTAACGTTTCATGTAATATTTTATGTACTTTATTCACTTATCTGCAGTTCTAATTCAAATTATTGTAGCTTAAGGCAATTATGTCACATCATATGGCTAATACAATAGATGTACATGTTACTTCCTGAGTATGATGATACACAAGAACCGCACATGAAAGGTATGATTTTACTGCAGAGTATAATTCAAGTACTTATATGCATATTTTTCCTGAAGAAGCAGAATATAATTATATGAAGTACTCATGCATTATGTCCTTCTCCATCATTTATATATTTTTAAATTATAAGGCACTTTGTTTTCAGTCATTCTGGTGTAAAATCTGTAAATTTCTGGCTATTCTGGATATACAGCAATATATTTGTACCTGAATGGTACCAAAGAGGTTAACCATGAAATCCTTATTCTTGCAAGTAGTAGCATTCAGCACTGGATACTAATAATGCATACAGAATGAAGCAACTGATTTATCGTATGGTTACTATACACAGCTGGAATGAAGTATATACTAAAAGACTTGATTGCTGATTTTTTAAAAAATTACAGTCATTTGTTCATTAATTACATTTATTGGAGCACAACTCAGACCTTTTTTTTTAAAACAGTATTTCCCCCTTCTCTCTCTCTCTCTCTTTTTTATTTTTTTTAAAGGCTCTGGCAGAAAATATATTGCTCTAATAAGAAGTCACTTAATCATTTACCACATTCTCCAAATTGATTTAGTTAATGTATGATTTATGGAAAAAGTTAATAAGTTACACTTAATTAGCTATCAGTCTACGTCTAGAGTGAACTGCCAAACACCATTTATGTAAATAACCAAAGAATTAACAAGTAAATATCAGTGTAAAGAACAGATTAATGAAGAAATTTTGTACTCATTAATACTTAAATATTTACAGAATAGTTAAATTTCGTGTTTAATACAGCCATTCAAAACAAATAGTCTAATCTACTTCCCTAACTTCTCAGATATTTCTGATATATTTTTATAGCACAAATGCAATTATTTTGAATAAATACACATCGCTGTCTTTAATTAAGCTTTAAAATGATCATCATCTTTCTGCCCATAATCTTTGAAAATACCTATTACTGGATGAAAAAACTTCCAATTTAATAATATTACCTTGTGATTCACTGGTGACCCTCAATACAGTAATAGAAAAGTTCATTTAAATTCAATAAAAATTATCTGGGACAAAGAGGCAAAGGAAAGAATTCCATAGTTAGGTTAGGTTAATTTCTTTTTGTTTAGCTTAACCTGCTCAGAGGGGTCAGATCTCTGTTGAAAAATACATGTCAGCCCAGATGATATGCTAATGACTGGACATGTGCTTAGAAAAATATAGAGAAATAGCTCTTGAATACTGCCATTACTGACAGCTCTCACCCTAAGGAAACACTTGTACTTCTCTGTAAGTACCCTGCAAGGACTTGCCCATAAATGTAAACAGGCCAAGGATCACAATAGCCAAAAAGATGCTGTAGCACCTTGTATATATACAGTCTACTGGCTAACTGCATATATGACATTGATGATCTTTTTGCAGACTCATTTATTTCCTAGTAATTTTGTGTTGAAGCTACATGCACTAGGACTCTGATTTTTACTGTACATGAAAAGGTCATTTAAGTGCATACACAACATGTTATCTCCTCAGAGAATACATAACTTAATAATGTAATAGCTTTTATCATCTTTTCTCTTGTGTTTGAGCTATTTTTCTGGTACCACTGCTGTTAGACATGGCTTAAACATGAGCCAAGTGCCTGACATTCCATATATTCTTGCTGCATTTCCCAAGAGCCTGTTCTATCCCTCATCAGGGCAACACACCTTTTTGAGTGTCAGCTGCTCACAGACGGTGTCTTTCCTGAGTTACTATAGATAGAGGACACCATGTATGAAAAGTAATACAACCTGCGACAGCTGATATGATAAGCCAAAATTAACAGTAAAGAGATACAGCTTTTTTCCCCCCAGTTTACCTTTGCAAGCAGGAGGGAAGAGAAGTGATTATACCAACACATAGAAAGCTCTCTCTGCTCAGAGGCCACTGCTGAGTGATGTTCTTAGAGGCTGACTGGACTCCCTCCTGAGCATTCAACTCCACTCGACAGAAGATGATAGCAGGGAAGTAATACAATTGTTGCCACTTCATTCCTTGCCCCTTCCACCTATTATGCATCATCATCTTCCACGCCCAGGGAAGCAGAAAGACAGCAATTACCTTTCCCTTACCTTTTTTTCCACAGCGTTGTTGCTTGTTCAAAGTAAATAGATAAAAAAATTAATTCCCTTCTGAAAAACTTCCAGAAAATGTGGTAGCCTGCATAGGTAAATACAGTAGCTTCAAAAATGGAATGAAATGCCTTTCCTGGTCTCCAGATGTAATCTGTTAGTTGCAACACACAAATCATGTCAGGACTTGCTTTCCTTCCTTTCTTAAGCTTTCAGAAAGTCATTATCCAATAGCTGAACGCTGTGTAGACACATGCTCAAGGGTGAGAACAGGACAGACGCACAAAGCCTTACGGGTCAACACTGTCAATAGGCCCAATTTAATTTAAAAAAAGAAGTATATATGAAGTTGTGAAGCACACTACCTTTAAACATCTGTTGTTAGAGTTAGTCACAAAACCCCATATCACCTAAGACCTGTTCGATAAAAGCTTTTAAGCTTTTTTTTTCCCCACGCAAAAGAGGACATTTACTTCATTATACATTACCTTTTTGTTCAGACATTCTTTTGATCTTCTTACCCTAACCAATAGCTGATGTTCCTCCAGTCCAGCTTTCTTGGCACCCTCTTGGACCAGATTGAGCTGACCATCTCACCAAAGCCCTAGGTTTGGGTATTAAGACTGGTGATTAAGAGTAGCAGCTACACTGAACTGCTCTCTGGAGTCTCTCTCAGTCTCCCCTCCCATGCAGAGGAAGCAAAGGTAACTGTAACTCCACTAGGCAAAACGTTCACCTCCATGAGCATTTATGAATCTATTGTTTTTCATGGCAGGCTATCAGAGATGAGAAATATTGAATGACCAGATAGTGCTCTAACAGAAGATGATAGCCTGCTGGCTGTCATCTTTCACTCATCAGTATCTCTAGTTCCACACTGTTTACACTCTCTACCTCAAAAAAGCAATAGCTAAACATTTCATTGCTCCAGTGTTTTAGAAAAACAACAAACAATTCATGTGGTTGGCTTCTAAATATGGGCGGTAGCTCAGTTATTCCACTTAGATGAGAGGCAAGCACTCACAAGAACTCTTCTAAATCTGCAGATCCATAATACAAAGCTGTTAGCAACAATTCTAACCTTCTCTTCCTATCACCTGCCCCTTGTATCTGTACCTATTCAATGGCATACTAGAACAACTATTTGCACTAGTCACTGCCAAATCTGTAACATGATTCATGTAAAAGATTTGCCTTTAAAATAACCAACCTTACAAAAAATTTGGTTGTTTTTTTTTAAATAGGATGAGGAAAAAGGTTTGTACCACCGTACTCAAGAGGGCAGTGAGCTGAGATCAGGGTCAAGCAATAGAAATTAAGCCAATTCTGCTTTGAACACACTACATTGTAAAATCATGGCCTGAGAACATACAGGGAAAAGAGGGGGTACAGTGAAACCTGTCTCCACAGAAGCAACTATCCACTGGTGTAGGATCCATTCAGAAACCAAAACCACTTATAGAACCTGCAGCATACCAAGGAGTCCAAGGAATTGAATGTAACAATTAGACACCCATTCACATATCTGAACCAGGAAGGCATTTTAGTGTCTCAACACAAACAAGGCACGCAGAAAATCTTTGCAATATTTAACCAGGAATACATACTGCAAAGGTATCTAAGACTTCAGGATTTGTAAAAAGTAGCTGGAAATTAATAGATATTACCTAAACAATAACATAACTACAAGTCTGCATCAAGCATTATTTCATTATGCAAATCCCCAGGATCAATTGTAGTCTGAAGAAACAGGTTAGAACAAATTTGTGTGCTTCTGCTCTTTTTTGCTACTTTTAAATCAAGCAGGATTCTTAATTTCTGAAAATATGTAGGAATATAAATCCATCACTGTTCCATTTGTGCTTTTCAATTTTATGCTGCTCTGGGTATTATAATTTAGTGTCATTAGTACTCCTAATATAAACTGCTGTCACATACAGTACAGTGTTTACAGAACACATAGCTATGCAATAAACATTTTCACATCTCACTGCTCCTATCAAGAATTTTCCTTTGATGGGTTGGCATATAGTTTTCAGTTTGTGGCAGGGTCCTTGAATTCTTTGCCTTTTTTTGGTTGTAAGCAGTTTTTCACATTTTGTATAGCCTTTATTTTAAGTTTGGGTGAACTGGGTTTTGTTGCATCCATGGCGCATGATCTAGGCAGGGAAGAAGGAGCCTTCCTGCTCCACCTTGTGAGACGTGGTTGAAGGCTGACTATCAGGGAAAAGTAGGGCTCCCAATGAGCTGCCAAGTCAACTCTCCTATGTTTCTCAGCTGTGTAGATTTTTTTTGTGAGATGATTGTTTAAAAAGTAAAACAATCTAGACCCTCACAGTCACAGTTGCATAGTAAACACTGCAATTCATAGAATCATAGAATCATTAAGGTTGGAAAAGACCTCTAAGATCATCAAGTCCAACCATCAACCCAACACCATCATGCCTCCTAAACCAGGCCCTGAGTGCCATGTCTACANTCATAAGACTTGTTTTCTAGACCCTTCACCAGCTTCGTTGCCCTTCTCTGGACACGCTCCAGCACCTCAGTGTCTTTCTTGTACTGAGGGGCCCAAAACTGAACACAGTACTCGAGGTGTGGCCTCACCAGTGCCAAATACAGAGGCACGATCACTTCCCTACTCCTGCTGGTCACACTATTCTTGATAAGAGCCAGGATGCTGTTGGCCTTCTTGGCCACCTGGGCACACTGCCGGCTCATGTTCAGCCGGCTGTCGACCAGCACCCCCAGGTCCTTTTCTGCTGGGCAGCTTTCCAGCCACTCTTCCCCAAGCGTTGCATAGGGTTGTTGTGACCAAAGTGCAGGACCCGGCACTTATCCTTGTTAAAACTCATACAACTGGCCTAGGCCCATCGATCCAGCCTGTTTAGATCCCTCTGCAGAGCTTTCCTACCCTCAAGCAGATCGACACTCCTGCCCAGCTTGGTATCATCTGCAAACTTGCTGAGGGTGCACTCAATCCCCTCATCCAGATCATTGATAAAGACGTTAAATAAGACCGGCCCCAAAACTGAGCTCTGGGGAACAGCTCTTGCGACTGGCCACCAACTGGATTGAACTCCATTCACCGCTACTCTCTGGGCTCAGCCATCCAGCCAGTTTTTTTGCCTGGCAAAGTGTACACCTGTCTAAGCCACGAGCCACCAGCTTCTCCAGGAGAATGCTGTGGGAGACAGCATCGAAGGCCTTACTAAAGTCCAGGTAGGTAACATCCACAACCTTGCCCTCATTCACTAGGCGGGTCACCTGATCATAGAAGGAGATCACGTTGGTCAGGCAGGACCTGCCCTTCATGAACGCATGCTGGCTGGGCCTGAGCCCCAGGTTGTCTTGCACCTGCCTGGTGAGCGCACTCAAGATGAACTGCTCCATAATCTTCCCGGGCACCACGGTCAGGCTGACTGGCCTGTAGTTCCCCAGATCCTCCTTCCGGTCCTTCTTGTAGATGGGCATCACATTGGCAAGCCTCCAGTTATCTGGGACCTCTCCTGTTAACCAGGACTGCCGATAAATGATGGAGAGTGGCTTGGCAAGCTCCTCCGCCAGCTCCCTCAGCACTCTCGGGTGGATCCCATCCAACCTCATAGACTTGTAAGTATCCAGGTGATGCAGCAGGTCATTGACTGCTTCCTCCTGGACTGTGGGGGGTTTATTCTGCTCTCCGTCCCTGTCTTCCAGCTCAGGAGGCTGACCTGGAAGCTCAAAATTCTTTGCATTTTTAATACCACTGAAGTGTTCTCAATGCTTAGCCTCATAGAACTTAATGTATTTTCAGAAAGACAGTAACGAGGAATCTTACCAACCACTCGTCTGTCAATTTTGCTGACCCACTGAGCACTCTAAGAAATGTTGTTTGTTCTTCCTATTGGTCTCAGTTTTAATTTCTTTATATGTCTTGTGGACATTAAAATTAAAGTATCATGCAGGCAACACACTGCTTGTGAGCCACAACCTGGAAAGTCATTGTTCAAGGTAACGCAAATAGCAGTAACATCAGACTTTCTAATGCCTCCTGTTGCAAGATGGAGTTCTGTTGTTCAGAGCTCTGTCAAAAACTTTATTCCATGCTTCAGTATGTGTCTCATTATTTAGACTGTCGATCAACTAACACTTTAAAGTGGAATAAGCTAGAACTGTCCCTGCTCATTTCTGCTCTTCCTTTACGCTGACAGAAAATATTTGAGCATCTGCTAAGTTAAAGGGACCACAAAGCTGAGCTAACCTGGCAAAATGTTTCAGTTTTTAATCCAGATAAGTTACCAGTCTGGTTCATTGAATGGCGAGAAAAACTGTTATGATGACCCAGGGAGGCGGACAACACAGGAAAAGCAGTGCTCAGCTGACAGCGGGAGGAGCAGTGCTTCTTTCAGTGTCCTCCATTCATCCCTGAACCTATTCAATTAACTGAACATGCAGAAAACTAATCAAGCCAAAGAGTGGGACTTCTTGCTTCTCAATTCAACACAGGGTTCAAGACAGCCTGTTTCAACAGAGTACAGTTCCAGAAGAAATGGAAAAGAGGAGATGAGAGCAGCCCCACAGCTACAACAGAGGGATGGAGATGAAGGAGTAGGAAGGGTTAGAGACAAGGATGGATGGAAAGAGTGACTTTCAGTTCTGGTAAGATGTTCCTTTTGTTTGAAAGAAACTTGCTTTACCACATATCTGCTATTAAAGAACATAGAAAAGCTAATAAATACCTGCATTGTCTTTAAAATATTATCCTTTAAAACATCACCTCAAATGAAGACCAATCAACCAACACATTTGCACTTCTGAAGCCATCTGTACATGCATAACAATCTGCTGCAACAGACTTTAGAATGTTATCTACCTCTTTTGCATCATTAATAGATTACATTCTTGTTTTGTAGGAATTTGCCAGAGATATTTCTGGTTGCCTTTAATATCTACATTTTTTGTAGGCTAAAATCCTCTCTTCTGACCACCAATGATTCATTGAGAAGGCACAAATATTTGCAAACTGGTTGGGCAGGATACAGTATTCTTCATGTTTTTTCTTCCAATAGAATATGAAGATTTATCATGCTCTGTCCCACCATAATAATGGAAACATATGCCTTATGGTTTTATATGTTTATAAAACTTCTAGTCATATTCTTGCTTAAAATAATTGTATATGTATCACAATCTCATTCAGAAATTTAAAAAAAGTCAATAAATGTTATGATACATGTGTGATATGACAAATTAAAATACCTTAGTTTGCTTTCTTGTATGCTGAGACCACTTTCCATAGATGACAGACTATCATATGTATCTTGATGTGAACGTCTTGTACCTTGGAGGGGTGCCCCTCTGTGCCAGCCTCTGAAATCTAAATCTGTGTGGGTATCTGTAGAGAAAGAAAAAGCTGCTAGAAATCTTTGAGTCCATTTTATAGAAGGAACTTCTAAAAGAGGAAGTACACATTAATTTAATGAAATTAATTCATTAAATTCATAGTAATAGGAAATGAATCAAATCAGTTACAAAACATTATAATTAAATCACTTTTTACAAGAACAGCAGAAACAGAGTTCCAAGATCACCTTCTGATTGTTGCTCTGAAAACTTCAAGAGGACTCAACCAGTTACCTTTTTGTTATACAAACTTGGAAACAGTTCATTTAACAATTGAAAAATGAGCTACTGCTGGATTGGGAAGAAAATGGATCTCTCAATTTTCCACTCCAACTTCAATTCTTCACTGGCCATGTATTTCTTGTGTGTCCATGCACAGCATTCCAAGATGTGGGGGGGCTTTTTTTTCTTTTGTTTTGGGTTCTTTGTTTGGTTTTTTTGTTTTGTTGTTGGTTTTTTGTGTTTTAAGTAAGGAATCAGGTTTTACTTTAATTCCACATGCTATTGGCCTAGAACTGACCTTTTTTCGAGTTCTTATCTCTTTAGAGAAACCTGGCAAGTCTCATCTGCAATTGGAGGGACAAACTGATTTCCTGCAGGATATTTTACTCTAGAAATCATCCTACTAGCTTTAGTGAGAGGAAAGGGTTAATGATCTGGCCCTGAGTGTGAGGAAATTTTCTTCCATACTGATTAGAATTTGTGTGCCCATCTCTTTTCTTCCATTTTTGATGTTTTGGTTACATATTAGAAACTATATTTTGATATATTTCCTCTCACAGTTTACTCACACCTGGTTAGCTGCCAAAAAAGTAAAATTTATGTCATATCTTTTGCTCAAAATAAAAGCAACACTGTTGTGAAACAAAACGAAGATAAAGATAATACTTTGGAAAACAACAGGATCTTGTGGTTTTCCCACTGCGTAAGTTAATGCCAAATTTTAGGTTGTAAGTATATGTGAATTATTACACTAACTAAGGTGCTCTGTACTTAGAATTTTATACTGTGATACATGAGTTTTCCCAATCACTCTCCTATGATTTTTCAGGACCTTGTTTTAGGCTGATCAAAATTGTATCACAACAATTCATCTTCTCATTTGCTACTGCCTTGTTGTATCAGTGAATTAGTATAGTGACTAATGCAGAAACAGGGATTAATCTCATCATTGTTACTTTGTTACTTTGCTAATTAATGTAGATGGCAGAAAGTAATAATGAGTTGAATTTCAACCAAGCCCAAGAGGTGAATACCTGCATGGCATTTTCCAAAATTACTCATGTGGTTAAAGTCCTGTTGACTTTCAGTAGGCTACTTGGCAAAATGAGATCCTAGTTCCCAAGTCACATGAATTACTTTCAAAATTATAGCTATTAGCAAATACATTCCACTTAAGTAAAATTATCATCAATTTCTTTAGCTCATACTCTCTATGTAAGGTATAATTGAATGTTAAGGAGCATGATATATATCTCTAATGCTGGATTTAAGAAAAAATAAGTGATGTCCTTTAAATTCTCGTCTGTCTTCTCTTACAAGAATGACCTAATAGATTTGAAACAAAATTGTTCTATTTCATAACAAAACCTGTTTATCCTTCAAAAAACTTGACTTTTAGAAACATTAAAAATATTTGCCATTCAGCTGTAGTATTTGTCTAAAGTCCATATTTTATTACTGTGAATTTGCTTGTAGAATTTTATACATGTGAGATCCTCATTTTACTTAGCAGCCTTTTAACGGAGCTCAGTCTGGAATGCAATTGTGAAATGACAACTTTATTGCTACCACAACTAACATTAGATGATACTTCTAGAAAAAAGCACTCATGAATGAACTAATGATGTTAAACCCCTTCCCTGTTACTACATGCAGTGCTTCAAGTCCAAATGAAGCCACATTGTTAAAGCAGCGTGGAAGGCGTTTATACTTCTACCACGTATCTGGCATTCTCAAATGGACATCTTTCAGGAAATGTGAAAAAATAACTGCAGTATTCTACCTTTCCAATGTAATTTATCATAACAAAGAGGCTATACTGATTCCAATAGTCAAAGATAGATTCTCAGCTGGTCACAGCTGAGCTGAGAGTCATTCAACAGAATAAGCAATCAAAATGTAACGCCTTAGTCAAACTCCAGGCAGAGGGTAAAGATAAACTTGTGGCTTTCTCAGTACCGGACACCTTATGCTTTTGAATTCTTCCCTCTGCATGGAAAACTATAGTGTAAGAGTGACCTCTACAGCATTTCCGCAGTGCTCCATGACTACAGTCCCAGGGACTATCTAAAACACTCTTTCAAATATATTTATTTGGAAACAGAATACAGGCATCAACCTACAAACTAACACTCCCTCCAAGTAGTAGACTGAAATCAGTAACAACCTGAATTTACAGCTTATAGAAACTCTAATTGTGTGTTTACAACAGACTTGCACCAGGTTTCTAGATATGAAAACTATGTAGGGACACACTTAAAACATTCTGCTGATTCAAAGGAGGTTTCAAGAATTTATGGCACACAGAATAAATACAATCTGTACCAACTTTTCTCCTTTTATAACGGGTATTCCACTGTTAGTGCACAAACTGTAGTCCTTTTCTGTCATCTTCTTTATAAACTGTTCCTTCTTTGTACTAAAATTCTCTTTTTATACTTAAGGACTCAGTCCGTTTGACATACGTACACTTTCCATCCTGCTTAAAGGAAATGAAATTATCTCATAAGTGAGAATAATCTAGATGGAGGCACATGTGGATAGCAAGAAAAAAGTTCTTCCATATGAATTTTTACTCAGACAACTGAAAATTGCTTGTGGCTGCTGGGGAAAAAAATACCAAACAAACAAACAAACAAAACCCAGAATGTGACTAGGGCTTAGGTTATCTTTTGAAATGTTTTATTGGCTAAGAAGTACTAAATAAAGAGTAATTTTTGTAAAAAAAAAAAAAAAAGAGTGTAGGCCCCTTATGAGAATCTACAACAGTCCACCGTTACACTGTGGAAAAGGTACACGTTCTATCAACACGTGTGAACAGGAGCGTAGTCATGCAGACTACAGCCAGAAACATCAGAATTACACAGAATCGTATAGGTTGGAAGACCTTTAAGATCATCAAGTCCAAGCGTAAACCTAACACTGCCAGTTCACCACTAAACCATGTGCCTAAGCACCATATCCAAACGCCTTTTAAATACCTCCAGGGATGGTGACTCAACCACTTCCCTGGGCAGCCTGTTCCAATCCAATACTAGAAATAACTAGTCTGCTCTAATCAGCATTAGGTGTATTGCCAAGTTCAGTTTCAGACAATGCATTTCAAAAAGAACATTGACAGCTGAAGAGCATATTTTTGGTATGACTTCTATTCCTCCCTTTCAGAAGATAAATAATGTTTCTCATTCACATTTCTTCAGGTTTTTTTTGCTTTTAGTCTTGTATAAATTTTAGGATTAGCCTTTTTAGCCATAGTTCATTAGACTGTTTAAAGAGTAAAATATTAAGCTAATTTATCTTTGTGAACTTATTTGGCATATTGGACCATGTCATATAGATGGACTGATAATCTTGATAGTTAATCTCTTTATGTTGCATCTGGAAACAAAGTGAGGTGATGCGTTATTTGATGTTCAGTTTCCATTTCTACCTTAATATACACTATTTTCATACGTATATATGCAGTTTTGATCTTCATATGCACTATTCATAAAGGCAGACAACCTTTGCTAATAAGACAAAAATGCTGTGAAGCCCTAGGTTTTACTAAAACTTACATTGTGCAAACAGCTGGTTAAAGCTGGCATGATACAGAGCTATAACACACAGGCTCTAGTAGATTGAGCCTTAAGGAAGTACTTCTTTCTTTAGCTCTACAATCCACATGTGGATGAACATTACCCAGTGAAATGGTTCATCCAGCTCCTCATGGGAAGTTGCTCTCAGAGATTCTATTACTTACCGTTATCAATTATACAAATGCTCCAGTGATGAATAAGCATTTCAGATTCTATAGAAAAATTACTGGTTTGCCACTGTATTTCAGGAACTTAAGTGGAAAAGAATGGTTGGAAAGCTGGAGTGAGATCTCAATCTGTAACTCACCAAATGGTAATGCAAAGTAGACATCCAGTAAGATCTCATGAGAAGTTGGTGTTTTTGTACCTTGAATCTCACTCCCGTTTTTTATTACTTCAGAATGCAATGTCCACCAGGAACCTGGACCTTCCTAGGAAAAAACATTCTGAAAGTTACCTGGGTAGGATTTATAGCATTATCCACTTTTTCCTGAATGAAGGTTCCCCTAAGTCAATAGGAGTTTCTTTATGACACCAACAGGCTTAGGATCCATTCTAGACTCTTCCAACTTTTGTTTATGTAAATATTAGTTAGGACTTCACCAAATTTTCTCACAGGCATGGAATTTTAAAAAATGAAATATTTGCTATACAATATAGAGAAATAGACATTAAGATGGTCAGATGATTAAGACACAAGAAATATGAATATTGAAAATTACTCTTATGAACAGAGATTTTCCAGTCCCCCTTTGAACTGGTGCCAAACAAGTACATTCTAGCAAGACTGAAGCAACCAATATATGCTAATAACCAAGCAAAAA
Source organism: Fregata magnificens (assembly GCA_013389945.1). Lineage (NCBI taxonomy): Eukaryota > Metazoa > Chordata > Aves > Suliformes > Fregatidae > Fregata > Fregata magnificens. The sequence goes on from WAAD01023281.1 coordinate 24,759, forward strand.
AAGAGCTTCTGAAGTAACACTCCCTTATAGGTTATTTCTGAGTTACAAAGCCCAGAGCAGAGCTGCAGGGTTAAGAGGAGCAGCATAAATAACTAGGAAAGTTCCACAGTGGCCTAATTATAAATGAAGGCTTAGAGGGTCTGAAGAAATTAAGAAACAATCTCTACTCTTGCATCTTTGTTTGTTCAAAATTTCAGTATTTACTGTTAAGCCACAACCTTTGTGTCAGCACATTGTAACTCAACAACAGCTCGGTAGCAGAGTAAAACAACTTGCCTTGAGGCCTGAAATTGCCCTTGGAAGAGCAACTTCTAATTTAAGCAGGAATTACTTTCCTTCCCTGCTTCCATTCTCCGAGTAGAATCATTGAAATGTCAGTTCAATGTATATATGAATATTTATTAGTTCCTGTAAAGAAATGGCTATAGAGACTGATGGGAGATGCTGTAGAAAGAAGTTTTCTGATTCTCTCTCCTCTACTTCATCATCAATTGCCTTTTTTATTTTTTAGAAAATTTAAAGAAGGCAAACTTAATTTTCTTTGCAAAGATTAAATTCATCTTCTCTAATTCAGTTTTTTTTTTTTAAATAGACTCCATGGACTACGTGTAGGAAAGCATATTTATGAATGGGAGAATTGTGAAGTATTAGAATAAGGTTCCTCTTTTTCTGACTTCAGACAATTTTGCAGCACTTGCAGATTGCTTCAGTATTTCCACACTCCCAGAAACCTTTTTTCTTTATCTTCTAGCCTACTGAGAGCAAGCTTGCTGGTGAATAACTATGATCATGCTGGATACATGATTACTCTTGGGATTGACATATTTTCTCCACTCATCCTTCTCTATACGCTCACTGTACTATTAATTTCTTCCATAGTACCACAGGGCAAATTTCTGTTTTCCTCTTTGACACAACAGCCAATTTCCTTGAGAGACAGAACAACAGTACTTTGCCCATTTTAATAGCGATTTACCCAAGGTCACACAACGAAGACCCAGGCCAGGAATCTCAACTTGAAATTACCTCACTCTAATCACATAAATCAAACTGTCCCTGCCTCCCTAATAATTCATGAGTGCAGATGAACCCTAACCCACTTACTGAATTATATCTGACTCAGGATGTGAGCCATTTCTCCAGGCTATATGGCTAATGCATATCAGTTGTCACTTTGAGAGTCACATGTGCATTATGCCTCAATATTACAGACTGAAGCAAATGAGATAGAAATATGCATTGATCATAAATGTCATTACAGTATTTGGGGAGGCTAAGAATGAGAAATTAATTGGATTTTACTCAGTGTTTTATATTTCCACAGAAAGTCAACTTACATCTGTTGCATGTTCCACAGTTGCAAGGGGAATCCATAAAACTCCTAAAATGCTATCCCAGAGCAAGCCTTTCTTCCACAGCTCTATAATGAAGCCCTTTCCATCAGCACAGATTTCACTAAAAACAATGAATACACAAACCATTAAACTGAAAACGCAGTCTCAACTGCTCAGTAATCTATCACAATAACTTGAGTTAGTGACTTACAGCAGATACAGAGGTGTTTTGTTTTCAGTATACTCATAAAATGCAAGATAGCAGGCACCATACAAAGGTTAAACTGGACAAGCCAAGTCTCAAGTCTTATTGTTCAGGATTGCTCTTACTACCTGATGAGGACAATTCTGCTGGAAACGTGGCACAGAAGTCCCCGTTGTCAGTAACTTTATTTTGCTACAAGACCTGCCCTATTGGATATAACCCAAGAAGAAACCAGGACCAGGAAATGCCTTTAGTTCAGCTTTAGCTTCTTCTGAGCAGCTTCTGCATATGGAATTCCCCAGTTGCCTCCTCAGGACAGCCCTGAAGAACCTGCATTCTCAGGTTCCACTGTAGCTAACTTGTTAGGTGCAGGAGTAGTATAATATAGCTAGCCTTTTGTCAGGTGAATTCTTTTAGGTAAAGCTGGGATCCACAAAAATGGTCAGTCTTTTAAACATAAAACTCAGAGGAACATGTTCAATGAAGCAATAAGAGTTGGCAATGTCAGCTATGATGGCACACGCTGTCAATCAACATGGACCATCAGCTAAGAATGACTTATAATGGTATGGGAAAAATTCCATCTTCTCTCACAAAAATCTAGAAGGAAGTGCCAGACCATTTCCTACAGGAAACTAAACCAGTTTCTTGTTTTCATTGTAAAGGAGACCAGGTATAAAAGATGTTTGGAGCTTGTTCCCTTCATGAGAATTGAGAAGTTGCACTACACAACAAAAATACAATGCGAAAACAGCTCTCAGCTTCAAGAGTTGCAGATCCATGCTCTATTCTAGTTCTACTTATAGGATGCATGCATTTTATTACTAGCTGGTTTTGACCAAAAAAATACCATACCACAACCTTGTTTTGCAACAATTTAAAATAAAATTTTGCCAGACCATATGACTCACCCATGACATTGAACTAAAATTAAGAGGGAAGTCATTTCCTCATGGAATGTCTGGCATTCCTTTATATATTACTATAAGCAGTTACAGACCAGTTCTGTAAATATGAACAACATAATAAAGTAGGCATTGGTGTCTCTGCTGCGAGTGATCGTATGTAATTTCCATTTGACTGAATTAATTTTAAGTACTGAAATTAATCTTCAACTGATTTGTGTGGTGTACTACAGTGAGTTACTGTGTACTTAAAGCTACCAGGAAAAGGACAAGTGAAATCTGAGAAGGGCAAAGGGTGCCACCCCAGAGATGCGTACTGAACTTATCACATTGCTCTTAAAAAACACTGTGTTGGTTGCCTCAACATCTAATTTTCCACTGTACTCATGCAGTTGAATAGATACAGTGAATTTTTGTTTTGTTCAGCTTCTCCCTTTACAAATATGTTATGGAAGACAGATTGTAAACTCTTCTAGTATTTTTGGACCCCAACTTTAAAACTGTTGCACTGATAACTGAACAGTGAAACTGCATATTGAGAGCTTAAACAATATGTAATTTTTAAAATGCAAGCTGGTAATATCTGCATGTAACGGAGCAGGTTTTTTACAGGCAGAGATAGAGAGAGCCCTTAAGAAAATGAACTACAGTATGACTTTACAAAGTCTGTATAAATGTATTTGTAAATGCCTATTTATAATGCCTTTTAAAAGTCTGCTGTGTTACATAGTTGAGTAGGCAGTAGATGAAGCTACAGCAACCTCATAACGTATTTTCAAGAGAAGTGGTTTAGTATTCTTTGGTAACATTTAAAGTGCAAACTAAGAAAATAATCCTAATAAATTGCTCATTCTCATTGACGTCATGGAACATTCACATTTACATACAATATGATTAAAAGCAAAGCATTTATACAACAGCAAAGCAAATGTATTAATATTTTAACACATTCCTCGGGAAAATTTAGAGGATAGGTTACACACACCCACTTTAAAATATTTTTTTAATTGCCTCCTGCACTAAAGGTAACAGACAGGGCAAATGCTGAAATTTAATTGATCTACTTCCTGATATACTATGACATTGTCATCCAATCCACATCCAATGTTTTATAGAACTTTTATGTCTGGATCAGTAAAGTGCCCCAAAAAATCATGTTAACACAGTATTATCATACAGCAATGATTCCTCTACACTGAAACATGACAATCTTTTCTACAAGTCAAAGCTGCAGTATAAGAATGGTTTTTATAAAGGCTAGCTATTGATATTAATTTTCCTTAGCATTTTCGAAGACAAATGTATTGGGTTTGCATGGCAAGGTTTTGATAGCGGGGGGCCTATAGGAGTGGCTTCTGTGAGAAGCTGCTAGAAGCTTCCCCTATGTCCAATAAAGCCAGTGCCAGCCGGCTCCAAGACGGACCCGTGCTGGCCAAGGCCGAGCCCATCAGCAACAGTGGTAGCACCTGTGTGATAATATATTTAAGAAGGGGGAAAAACAACAAAAAACCCACACAATTGCAGCTGGAGAAAGGAGTAAGAATATGAGAGGAACAACTCTGCAGACACCAAGGTCAGTGAAGAAGGAAGGGGAGGAGGTGCTTCAGGCACTGGAGCAGAGATTCCCCTGCAGCCCATGGTGAAGACCATGGTGAGGCAGGCTGTCCCCTTGCAGCCCATGGAGATTAACAGTGCAGCAGATATCCACCTGCAGCCCATGGAGGACCCCACGCTGGAGCAGGTGGATGTGCCTGAAGGAAGCTGTGACCCTGTGGGAAGCCCACGCTGGAGCAGGCCCCTGGCAGGACCTGTGGACCTGTGGAGAGAGGAGCCTATGCTCTAGCAGGTTTGCTAGCAGGACTTGTGACCCCACAGGGGACCCACGCTGGAGCAGTCTGTTCTGGAAGGACTACACCCCATGGAAGGGACCCACACTGGAGCAGTTCATGAAGAACTGTAGCCTGTGGGAAGGACCCTCATTGGAGAAGTTTGTGGAAGACTGCTCCCAAGGGAGGGACCACACACTGGAGCAGGGGAAGAGTGTGAGGAGTCCTCCCCCTGAGGAGGAAGGAGAGGCAGAAACAATGTGTGATGAACTGACCGCAACACCCATTCCCCGTCCCCCTGCACCGCTGGTGGGGGAGGAGGTAGAGAATAATCAGGAGTGAAGTTAAACCTGGGAAGAAGGGAGGGGTGGGAGGAAGGTGTTTTAAGATTTGGTTTTATTTCTTATTACCTTACTCTGATTTGATTGTTAATAAATTAAGCTAATTTCCCCAAGTTGAGTCTGTTTTGCCCATGACGGTAATTGGTGAGTGATCTCTCCCTGTCCTTATCTTGACCCACAAGCCTTTTGTTATATTTTCTATCCCCTGTCCAGTTCAGGAGGGGGAGTGATAGAGCAGCTTTGGTGGGCACCTGGCATCCAGCCAGGGTCAACCCACCAGAACAGATACAATCCTCCTGTTTGGATAATTTAGGCTGTGGCTCTGAACAGTTTGCTAGAGAAGCCTGACGAATGAGGAGTGGGGGAGGAATCAGCCCCAGATTAAGATCAGTTTTATACAGTCAGAATTCAGAATTTTTGATGATGACAAAACATCTAGCCATAAAATGGCATGTAAGGAAGGTATTTATGTTGGCTTAAAGTAACAGGCCCTTCAGTCACTCAGAGTCTTTAGTTAAGCAAGCTAGTGGTCTGCTACAGTTGTCTAAAATAAGTTGCATGACACCAAAAAAATTTCCAAATTCAATTAATAACTTTAGGAAAAATTTGTGATGAAGATGAAGCCCTTAAGTGAGATTAAGAGTACTGTGAAATAAAATTAATGTGAAATATCTGTGAAGAAAAAAAAATGGAGAAGATTTTAGAAATGCTGCTTTTAATATAGAATAAAATTAAATTGGGGGGGTTATTTCAATCAGAATGTCAGTTTCAGCATCCATAGAGCCTGTCAAAAGATATTTATAGGTTTTGATAACCAGAATGTATGGAAAAATGATTCAAAACAGCTTATTCTTCTGAGAAAATATTAAATTACTTGGATTTAGAAAAAAACTCAACAGTGTAAAAAGGACATTTTTCATAAAAATAACTAAAGCCAATTAGATGTGTAATTCTCTAAAAATATTTCAACCAACTCCAGACCTCAGGAATAAAATATAAGCGTTTGGACCCTCCTGACCAGTGAGGTGTATATAAGGCTCTAGAGAAAAGAGGAGAACAAAGGCTGAATAACAAGATGGAGAGTTGAGTGAAGCGGACAAAGATCTGCAGACAGAAGTAAGAAACAGTATGGGTCAATAATAAACAAACTACCTAAACTGGCAGTTAAGGAGATAAATGAATGTATAAAATATGAGTTATACAGAAAGGAAATTGAGTAAAACAAAAATCAAGTTGCATGAGGATCAATTTGAGTTCTCTTTCTTCTCATTCCTGTATTCCTAAAACATTACATGAAATTAAAGATACTGGAGACAAATATTTTCTTCCCCTTGTTGACTGCTGGCCTTCATCTGCAATGTGGCTTGCAAAATTAACTCGTTCTGTTCCCTAGAACTAGCACCTTTTCTCTAAGCGGGATACTTTTTCCTTGCTTTTGCCATCTCTACATGGCCTCAGATGTTATTAATTGTTCCAAACTATGCAACAAAACCAATTGATAAGAATTCCCTGTTACTTACAACATGAAGTCCTGTTCCCAGCAAGGTTCACTTCCCCTTCTGTCTATTGTAGTGCTTTTTAAATTTTGGACTTTCAAAACAACATAGGTTTTGAATGCATCTGAAAAAGAAATAACCAGCACATTAAACCCCACTTTATTTACTCCTAGAAGCTGGAAACATTCAACCCCATGGTAGTAGGGGTTTAACTCTTACTCCATACAAAACATTCAGAGGTGTGGTTCAAATACGTGGATTTGAACAAGGAAATTCTTATTAATTCTAATGGGATTATGACAGGAAAATCCTTGCCCATCAGAGGTGGGAGAGAACACAATCCTAAATGCAAGCAAGTATGTTAAGGATAAGCTTCCAGACATGGCTTCTCAGATTATTTATCAATCTCCCTGACAGATCTTGCATTAAACCAGTACGCAGTCCCTTCCTGCAAATTAGGATTTTCTTTGTCTTTCAATTGGTATGATAATATTGGTGATGGGCTAATGGGCTTTCATGTCCAATTAAGGCAAGGCCACAGACTTATAACATGTAATTCAGTCTTGTCTTTGTATGTGAATCTAGTTCTGCAGCAGCAAAATGGGTTTCAGATGCAGTCCCAAATGAACTCAAACATTTTTGTAAACGTCTTTGTAAATGCACAGTATGAGTATTCATAAAATTGGACCTAATCAGCAAAAAGAATAAAATTTTTTAAATTTCAGAGTGCTTGAAAATATTATTGACAGAAAAAAAGCAAAAGAACTAAGGGAAAGCTCTACCCTTTAGGGCCTCACACAGGAATCTAAGGCAGCAAAGGGCATATTATATCACCTCGCTGAATGTGGCTGTTCAGAAAAGCTTCTCAGCTTGCATGCATGTAACACATCCTTCATTAGCCTCCAGCATCCTACATAAGGATCAATATTGACAGACGGTTAAAAAAACTTTTTTTTTTTTTTAAATAGAACTAATGCCAAAATATACATATGAGATGTAGCCAAGAACAGAAGTCATTTTTGAGCTGTCTGTATTATGACAGGTCAATCAACCAGTCTGAGTTGGAGGGAAGCTGTCACTGTCTACAACAGGCTATTGAATAGATTGTATCAAATTACATTGCAGTTAACAAAAAGTGTGAAGGAGAAGAGTTAGTTCTATATATCCTGTGTGTAGATCTTATCGATTAGGACTGATAATATTTGACAAAAGGACTAAAGGATGTTATGTAATGGGAACTATTTTTTTCAAAAAGCAAAATCAACAGTGATCAATGTTATCTATTTATTTTCTATAATTCAGTGCACTAGTCTTCTCAAACATTTCTTTGCTCTTACACTGGAAAAACTTGACAAAGTCAATATAGATTTAGAAGTCTGGAGACTTATTTGTGAGAAGTGGTGTCAACAATGCATGATTCACATACCATCCTATTGCTCATTCTATGTAACTGAGGCAAACAAAATTAAAAAATTGCAAAATGTTTTGTAGTTGCAAAATTCATTTGTAGTTTGGAGGCTTGCAACTCAAGGTTTCAGAAAGTTTCAGAAGAACCCTCCATTAAATCACTTGGCTGAAAAACAGCAATGTACAATGTTTAATTCTAGCCATTTTGAGCACCCACATCTATAACTACATTTAAATAAAAAATACAACCACCTCCCCCAAAATTAAAACTTATCTCCTTTAAATGAAGCTGTAACTGATGAGATAGACTTTAAAACACATTTTTAGTGTTCGTCTGTTTCATTGTTCTATTATCTTCCTATTCAACTCTAATTTCTTTCCCATTTGAAAATTTCATGTTCCTATGTATCATGCCAGGTGAACAAACCTAATTACCTTCTCTTTTCGCAGCTCCTTTTCTAGCACAAAACCTAAAGAAATTTCAGACTGCCTACATCATCTTTGTCTTGCCTAGAACCTTGTCATCTGCCTTTTAAAACAGCTGTTTCTCCAGTAGTTCCTTGACCTCTTTGGCTCTTTTGATCTAAATATTACTCTTCAGCACTTCACCACTAATTCACGTTCTTCAGATTTCATGAGTTATGTCAAGTAAGAAAATGTAGAAACTATCTTCTAAATAACTGCAAATATGTAACCTCCTTGAAGAACAATAGTGTCAAAACTGAATATTATTACAATACCCTGGCAGTGGAAAGGAGGTGTAAATTTTGCTTAATGATAAGAAGCTTTTTTCCTCAAAGCCATTATTGCAGCTCCCAACCCTTTGACTATCAAAAACGGAGGCACCTAGTGCAACTTTTTGTGACAAGAAAAAGGGCAGGCTATCCCCTTGCTCATATCTTCAGCTTTCAACCCAAAACAGAGCACAGCAGCTTCATGGCAGCTTACACAAAGTAGTAAATTAACCACAGGAGAATCCCAGAGTTTTGAGAAACATGCAGGTATCTCAATACTGCTCTCAGTCACCACCTACTTAATTTTTCTGCCCAAGAAAACACAGCCAATTATCAGAGAATACACCATTCAAACTTCATTGCCATTACTTATGGCATTAACAAGTCTTCAACAGCATTCAAAGGAAAATTAAAATTACTTAACTTTTATCAAATAATTCTGTTTGATAATCATCTTTTGTAAATTATGACCTTTTCTGAGTACCAACAAAATACAAGATTTGCTGAACCCTGCAGAACATTTTTCTGATTGCATTAGGATTTCAATGAAAGAAAGATGATTCTTCAGTCTATACTTCATACACATACTTCACAGACTACTGTGAAGAATGACTACTTCACAGACAGAAGAATCATCTTCCCAGAAAGCAGCTTAACCTGTGCCAGTTCAGGTTACCTTTCCTTAATCCAGATACCTTTAAAAGATTTGCAGAGGTTGCCTAAACGTATTACCCAGACATCTACTAGCAAATTTTGCTGTGTTGATTAGGCTGTATACCAGCTTCTCCTGAGAACTAGTAATTACAAAGATGTTGAAGGCCTTAGATTTATAGTCTACCTATGTGTGCGAAATCTCTGGCTAAGTTTGGAATTTTTTTTCCACTCTGGATAAATCTTGTCCTGGAGGCAGACTTAGAGTGCTGGGCAGCTTGATTTTGCTCATGTTTATTGCCTAGGGTCTATACCTGATCTCTATAACTATCCATCAGTATCTCCCATCTGTATTTCCTCAATGGGAAAATTCAGACATCATCTCCTCCCTGCCCTGGTGAAGCTGAACTCCTGCACTCTCTATATAAAAAATAGTTTCTCTTGACTGATGATGCATTTAAGTCATCAAATTATGTAAAAATTCTTTTTAGTGGAAATATCCTTTAAATACCACTAGTTTGAGAGACAATAACAATTAATAACTGAAAATTACAGATTGTCTGAGGCCACGATCTTGTTTTTTAATTTGACCTTTAAAATACATGTATATTTTTTAATTCTTTGCTCATTTGTTTTGTACAGAACTGTTGATGAAATGCATGCAAGTAGTCTCAGGCTTAAATGATTCTTTAGTGTGATACACACACGCATGCCCAAGAAATAAAAATGTAAAGCAGAAATTAAAAGGGAAATCAGACTTACCAGCTGCTTTATCCAACCTTCCTTTTTTCACTATAAAAAAAAAAATATTTTATTCAGATAATACCTTAACAACGCTTGCCAATAAATTTTATGAAAAAAAATTTCTAAGGGATTTCTATGGTATTAAAAAAACTCAATCAAAAATAAAAACAAGTACTCTTAAAAAAAAATGTAACCACCACTGTGGTAAGATAATTTGATTACTCGGAATTCTTGGGAAAGAAAACACGTGGGAAGTCTTTGCAGCTTACAGAAACTTAGTAAATACATGGATAAAACACAAAAGGCAGAATGGAGACCAGGTGACCAGGGAGGGTAGTATACTATCCATCACCTCATAATGCTAGTTCAAAATTATTCTCAATAAGTCACAGAAGGCTCACAGAATTCATACATTCTAAAGTAGCTCCTATCATCTTACAAAGAATCCTTTATTACACTGTATTTACTGTGCCTATTAGAAAAGACATACTGTAGTAAACACCTTACCAATTGAAAAGTGAACATTTCAAATCCTGACTTTGTTCAGCTGCCTTAAGTTCCATGCTATGATATCACTTCCATTAATGAAAAATGCCCTGAAGCCAATAGGATTGTGATTCAGATAGTCACCATAATTATGAAAATCTAACTTGTTCATCACTTTGTATTAAGTGTCTGACTACTTAGGTTCATTGAATTTAGAATTTTAAACAATATGATTAAATATTCTTTAAATTTTCCTTACATATCAATGCATGCAAGCCAGTTCAGTTCAATTTGAATGAAACATCACCGCACTCCTACAAAAATTAAGCCTGCTTTAAGAATACACTTATGTATATCATATATATCACTACTATATTTAGGACCTAGTAATTGCCAATAAAACAAAAAGTTGAGTCCACAACTTTACACCGCAAAGGTTCCCAAAAGCTTACCATTGTTTTCCAATTCCCTTCCCACTTCCCTAACGTCAGCTACCTTCCTTTTCCTTATCCTTGCTTTCATCTATCCCTAAACATCCATAAGTATTTTATGGAATTGCATCTTATTTGCAGAATGTCTATCTGACAGCCTAAATTCCATCATGTCTCACACTGAGAAAGCTTTCACTTTCAGTGCAAATGGGGAGAGGCCAAACTGTCGCTGAGCCACAAGCACAGTCCAAACACCGCAGCAGTTCAACTGCAGGAGTGCAGAATTTACACACTGCACTTACTTGAATTCCCTTGAAGGAAGTACTTCAAGAAATATTCCCATTGACTTAAATGAGCAATGCACATATGCAGTCTATGAAGTTGCTTTTTATAGCCAACTACTAAATATGTCACATTAGTGAAGGAGGTTGCATGATAAGAAAAACCTACCTTTTACAGAGAGAAGTTCCATTTCAGTAGAAAAATATTTTAAAGAACAGAAATTGAAAGTAAGCTTTTTTTTTTTTTACACGAACAAGAAAAAATTAGTTTGGCTTGAAGACTAAATTACTCTTTTCCTCCTGTTTCCTCACTGCAAGTGTGTTTTACTTTTCCTGCATGCTCCTCCCATGTTTCACATGGAGGAAAGCCAGCCAATTGATGGAGCAGTGAAAGACCAATGACAAATTCTTTCTCCCTCTATACACATTCTGAGATGGAAGAGGAAAGGAGAAATATTACAACTGTTTCCTTACCCGCATTTCCTCCACTTCTATCTGCTGTATGCAGCTGCCTCTAGTGTAAACACATTTCTGAATGCCATCTTTGCCAGCAATAACAAACTCAGTGCAACTATTTTATTAAGAACATACTTTGGGAGTTCTTAAACTTTGGTTTTAATACTTGCAAAGCATCTGAAGTGGAATACAGAAGGTTTAAATTTTGTTTCCATTTTTTTTTTTTTTAAACACGGATTCACATAGTCAGAACTCTCATTTTATTGTATTAGCTATCACTAACCATAAATAGGCTTAATTTTCTAAAATAAAGTGTGAATAAATACTGCACAAAAACACAAGCTGAATTTTAGTATACTTCATGAATTTCTAATTCTATTGCAGCACTTCACTGGATAGTAAATATTCTCATGCAATGTTAAAATATTTTACAATACTCAAAACACTGAAATCATTATAAAATCTGTGGTGTTTGTGACTGCTTGTTCAGATTAACACTGGGGTTTATTTTTTTTGTTTTAATTGTGGTTAATGATATATATATTTCCACAGACATGTAATATATTACTTTTTAAATTTTTCTGTCTCCATCATATTACAATTGTAGCCTTTGTTCTTAGGTCTTAAATTCAAGTAGGGGAGTGTCCTTGGAGCAGAGCCAAGCGCATATGTCTTCTGAGTTCAGGAGTGGCTGTCTGCAGTTCCAAGAAACCAGGTCTGGATGATGGCCACACCTCAAAAGAGAGGCGAGAGCTGAGACTGTTTAGCCTGGATAAGAGAAAGTTTGGGGAGGTGGGGTGGGTTTATCAACATTTATAAATACCTGATGGGAGGGTGTAAACAAGAGTGACTCTTCTCATTGTTGCCTCATAACAGGTGAAGAGGCAATGGACACAAATTGAAACTCGAAGTTTCACCTGAGCTTAAGAAAACTCATCTTTACTGTGAGAGTAGTTTAACACTGAAATAGGTTGTCCAGAGAGAATGTGGAATCTTTGTCCTTGGAGATACTCAAAACCTGACTGGACACAATCCTGGGCAACCTGCTTTTGCTGACCCTGTTTTTAAGCAGAGATGTTGGACAAGATGATCGAGAGGTTCCTTCCTTGTGATTCTGTGATAGCCCACAAGGTCAAAAATCTGTTAAGTGTGACATTGAAGAAAATCCAGTGCAGGATTTCATGAAAGTCTACAGTCACGCTGCATAATATGTGCAGTCTTGATGCCATACCCGTCCCTCCCCCGCCCCCCCCAGTCATAGAAGCATCTAGTACTTATGTTGTTTTAGGATCGTGTTACTATGTCATAATGCGAAGTTGTTAACGTATTACTTTTTGGTCTTGTGTTTTAGATTAATATATTTGCATATCTCTCTCCTGAATTCTATTTATTCTGAACAAGTCTCCCACAGCAGTCTGATAGTCTTAGAGCCAAGTTTCCACCTTATGCAAGCAATGGAGTTCCACTGAAGTTAACAGAGCTAGTCTGGTACATACTGGCTGAGAATGTGATCCCAAGTGTGCTTTTCGGTCAAATGAAAAAATATTTACTTGGAACAAAAATCTAATCACTGCTGACTTAAGGTTCACTAAATAGAGTCCACAGTAAGCCTTAGCACAAGTCAAAGTTACACGGTTGCATCTCTGTACCCTTCTGAAATTGTGCAAACTTGCCTCCTCTTCCTTTCTCCCACTCACCTTCTCAGATATCGCAGCCCTTCAGGTGAAATACTGATTCTTGAATCTTTGGGTTCCAGCAGCAACAGCGGTCATTGTGGTTCATTGTGTCTGTTCCCGCAGGCAGGACGTGCAGGGAGGGCACAGTCCCCCTCCCGGCTCTGAAGGCTCTCGAGGGTAACTCTGCTAGTGGTCCTTGTCTTCCCGGGAGAGGACCTAGCGATGGTTTCCACTCGCCCAAAAGCCGTTGCCAGAAGGAATGTGGCGAGCCAGACAGAGCCCCAGCACCGGCATGCAGCTGTCCNTTCCCAGCTGCCCCTACACAACAGGTATGGGGCTCTGGAGCTTGAGGGTCAGGAAAACAAGGATGTGGGTGAAGGTTCATCCGGGGGGTCGCCTGGGGGGAGTTGGTCAGACCCACGCATTAGGACTGCCTCCGTTAAGAAGAAGA
>WAAD01023282.1:1581-30551 GCA_013389945.1 Fregata magnificens
GATAAAAAGAAAGAATGTCTATCTTGATCAAACTTCATTTAGCAATTGACAGCAACAAATGGAAACAAACCAGACAGAACCAGAAGTATGGCTATCAATGAGGAGAATGATGAAAAAGTGGATATTCAATATCTTATTGAATAACTAAGACTATTCAGTAGCTCTTGCATTTTGAAGCTACTAGAAAAAAAAAGAAAGTAAAATGGCAGAAATGACAGAAGGGATACCATTTTACTGTTGAGTCTTCAAGCTTATATTTACAGACGCAAGTTACAATAATTTTTCAAATATTAACCTTCCTTACCTGTTTTCTGTATTCTGTTTCTGTGCATACACTGTGCTCATCATCACCTTCATCAGTGTAAGTCTCTGCTACTGCAATGGGAACACAGGTACTACGACTGGTTAAAAATTCTTCATATTTCCTTGTTATTGAGGAACTCTCTTCAGTATTGTAATACCAAATGTCAAAGCAATTGTTGTCTACATCCTTTCCGACATCTGTCATGGCATAGTTATTTTCCTCTACGCCTTTGGCAGAAATTTTCACCAAAGTCTTCTTTTTGGCTGTTGTTTTGAGGCTTCGTTTCATTATTTTGTCACAATGATCCAAAATTCTGTCTTTCACAGACTGCAGGCCCTTGTGAATCCGTGCAATGGCAATCTGACATTTAGTCATTTGTCCAGTTTCCTCTTGTCCCATTGAGGAGTCAGTACTGAACGAACTCAGCAGTAAGGCAATGAATAGGTTGAGCACCTTAAAATAGTTAAAGTAAGTTGGAGACACTATTGCTAACAGAAAAGACATTTCAGAAAACCCTCCTTAGACAAAAAAATCTCAATCTCGCTTTCATCAACCACTGCAATGAAACTATTTACTATTATGCTGGAATATTAATATAGTATGATATGGCTCCTTCTGGAAGGAAAGGCAGGAGAAAAAGGAAGGAAGTGAGGGTTCGGGTATATCAAATATATTTTCACATGCTCTTATGTTCATAATGTACGAGGGGGTAGACATGTTGAAAAACAACAGACAAAGTTAAATTTTAATAACACCACCATCAAAAAGGATCTGGCATAGACCAACAAACCAAACAGATGAAAAAGATTTCATCTTCCAGTACATATACATTAGATCTAGTACATGTCACACAAACCAGAAAATCTGGGTACTGTAAACTTTTGATAATATAAGGATAAGTTGGTAAGCATTAAAAGCACTGAACAGTTTGGTTATTTGACCCTAGCAACACAAAAGACGAAGAAATCAGACACCAAATTATCAAAAGCACTGCACTTCTATGCTCTGGGTAGAAGGAATAATGTTGTGTATTTTGCTTAGCAGCCACCTCTTGTGTGAGAAAGAGAAAGACAGGGGAAAAGGGAAAAAAGACAGAAGAAAAACATACGTTAAGTAACATCCAGAAAAGAGAACAGCGTGAATACTCTTCAAATGATAAAGTTTTCCTTGGAAAAAAAGATGCCAGTCTAACGGGACGCATTCAGTAGGGACTGAAAAATAGCTTGAAACTCACCACCAGGTTTCCTATCACCAGGACTAGCAGGAAAATGGGAAGACATAGCTCTTTTCCAGCCACTTCCATACATTCCCACATAGTTTCGATCCATTCTCCACATAATATTCGGAATATAATCAGGAATGAATGACAAAAATCCTTCATATGCCAGCGTAAGTTCTCATTGGTGTTTATTTTATAGTATTTATTCTTATAATAATTGCCCAAAACCTGCATTCCTACTACAGCAAAAATAAATACAGTGATAATCAAAACCAGAGTGAGGTTACCCAGAGCACCAACTGAGTTTAGAATTATTTTCATAAGAGTATTTAAGGCTGGCCAGGACTTTGCCAATTTGAAGATCCTGAGCTGTAAGTAAAACACAAGAGAACAATGTGAGTGGCGAACACTGCATAGATAGCACAGCATACATAAAAAAACCAGACCCTGAATTTATAATGCTGTCTTTCCTTCAGTAAAAAAATCATAATTTTTCCCCCAAAGAAAGGTTTTTAATCGTTCTGATCCAAAAGCGCTGTGCTTAAGCTCAGATGGTTAATGTTGTGAGAACTGAGAACTGTCAAAGGAAACTTTCAAATTGTTTGTGGTAAGTTAGATACAAGCACATATAAGTCTATTAGTATTAATAGCAATAACAATAGTAATAATAATCAAGTGGCTTATAGGTACTTGGATGAGGCCTACGAAATGACTGCTTTTTGGACTAAATCAAATGTAATCAGACAAAAATTGAAAAAAGAATTTTTTCTACCTCTCGCCCAACAGACTTAAAACAGGATCTGAAAAGCCAGATGGGATCTGTTCTATGCACCCTCATGAGTAAAAGGGACATTTTTAGTCAAATTAGCATTCAGGGCTGTTAAAATCTCTCAGTCATGATACACAAGATGAAACAGAATTCAATTGAATTTCTAGGTGCGATGACTCTGAAAAGCTACGAAGAATGTTAGAAGTAATTAGTAAATTTAGCATTCTAAATACACAGTAAGGACGTAAGCAAAAAAGTAACATTATAAGTAGACATCTCAGAGCTACTCCACCTTTTCCCTAAGATGGAGGAAAGCCTTGAGGAGACCTCAAGGCCAAGTCTAAGCCTAGAGGAAAGCTAAATTACTTTACAAATCTCAACTCAAAAGGAAAAGCTGTGAAGGAACCTTTGCTACCATTAAGCTCATGAAAACACGCAGATAGTATCTCTTCCTAATTGAAGATCTGAAATGTAGTTGAGCAGTGCTACTGTACAGACCTAGCAGGGAACCAGTGATCTCTCTCCCAGGTCAAATCTCCAAGGGGGCACACTGTGCCAGAGGATTTGTAGTATCCAATATACACAGTATAATAAACATATTGAATGTATTCTTTAATATTCATTTAATACTCACTCTAATTAAACATTCATGTTGGCTTACTATGTACTAACAAAGAGAACTGATTTAACAGATTCATCAGTAAAATAATTTGAGGGTATTTCACTGTAATCTTTTACAAATCTATACAACATCTATATTTTTAAAAAAGAATAAAGAAATAATTACCAGCCTGAAATATGACAGATTTTCTTCAAAGCTTATTAGGCCAATCATAACAACTATGCTATCAAAAATATTCCATTTTTGCTGAAAATAGTTGTAAGGATCTAGAGCGATGATTTTCAAGATCATTTCTGCTGTAAAAATCAGGGTGAAGACCTGGAAAGAGGAAAAAGAAATGCAGCAAAAAGTCACTGAAAAAGTGTGTCTCCTTATGCGACTGTCCCAGTATAAAGACGGGGTTATAACTCCATATTCGCTCTAACATAGACCTAACTTACCTTGTCACTTATAAAAATCATTTGTTGGTAATTGCTTGGCATGTCAGGGTACTCCAGAGCCATGAAAAAGGTATTCACGATAATGCAAACCATGATTAAGAGATCAACAAACGGATCCAAAATTACCAATTTCACCTTCTCTTTGACCGCTCTCCAGAACGGACAACAATTCCAAATTAGATACGTTTGAGCAAAACGTTTCCATAACGAAGGGCATTTCAGTTTTGACTCTTGCAGTTCTAAAGGACAAAGAGGGAAAGTGACATACAATAATCTTATGTGGAATTTCATAGTATGATGAAAAAGATAATCAGTCATAGAAAAGATTGAAAAGAAAAATCAATCTCATGTGAGCAGAATGGCATCACTGAAAAAAATTGTTTCACTCATTCTACACAAACTAATCAGAAGTTATTTAAAGGTCACCACCACCAAATCTCATAATTACAGAAACTGGTGATATTACCCACCTCTTCATATGTTTATTATACTATTGAAGGATGATGAAGGATGTGCATTAAGGAGAAATAACTGTCTCTGAGAAAACTGACAACTTGTTTTCTGTGAGTTGCATCTGTGCAGTCCCAGATGCAGCATGGGTTGGAAAAATGTCCAGGATAAAATGAAAAAGGGTGTCCCTCATATCTTGGTGTCCAAAGTTGAGGATAGGGTTATAAGATAAGTCAAGTTGGAAGGGACCTCAGGAGGTGTCTACTGCAACCCCCTTCTCAAAGCAAGGTCAGCCATGAGGTCAGAGACTGCATAACTTGTTCCCCTGTCTGACTGTCCTCATGGTGAAAGCTTCTTCTTACACAGTTTGAAGCTCTCTCCTTTCATTTATGTCTGTTGTCTCCTCTTCCCACTGTGCACCACTGTGAAGAGCCTGGCTCCATCTTCTTGATAATGTCTTCCTACACACTGAAAGGCTGATATTAACTTCCCCTCAAAACCTTCTCTCCAGGCTGAACCAGCCCATCACTGAGCAAGTGCTCCAGCCCCTTACTTGGTGGCCCTCTACTGAACTCAATATATTTCTTGGACTGGGGGGCTTAGGGGGCAAACTGGGCACAGTATGTGGTCTAGCGAGTGCTTAATAAAGGGTAATAATCACTTTTCTCCTGGCTGTGCTCCTTTTAATATAGTCCAGCATACTGTTAGCCATTGCTGCTGCAAGGGCATGTTGCTGGCTCATGTTTAGCTCACTGCCCACAGGGCCTTTCCTGCAGAGCTGCTTCCCAGCCAGCCAGCTCCCAGCCTGTATTGTTGCAAGAGGTTCTTGCAGATATGCAGAAGTTTACATTTGTTCTGGCTGAATTTTCATAAGGTTCCTGTTGGCCCATTCCTCCAGCCTGTCTAAGCCTCTCTGGATGGCAGCTCTTACCTCCAGTGTATCAAGTGGTTCCCCCCAGTTTGGTGTCATCTGCAAAATTTAAGAGCAAGCCCTCCGTTGTCTCCTCCAGGTCACTTAGGACAAGATGTGTCATAGGTTACACCCTGTGGTACTCTACATTTTACCTGCCTCCAGGTAGAATATGATGTGCTCACCAGAAACTTGAAGCCCAAACATCCAACCATTTTATTGTCCAGCTGGTTGTCCACCCGTGCAGACCCTAACACCCTAACTTGGATGAAAAAATACTGTGGGAGACAGTGTTGAAAGCCTTGCTAAAGTCAAGGTAAATGAAAACATTGCTCTCCCCTCATCCACAAACCCCAGCCATTTTATTGTACAGGGCAATCAAGTTGGTCAGGCATGATTTACCCTTGGTAATTGCAAGTTACAGTTGAAGTTATGTGAGATACAACAATATTTATTTTACTGAAATTTACATTTGATCGCAGCATAATTTCCCCTAGTGACTTTTAAAATAATGCTGACTGTTTGTGACATTTTGATCTCTTAGGTCAAGTTACACAATCACCATAGGAAAAACACTAAAGAATGACTTACGCAAATTATCTGTAATAACAGTGGCTGCACTCATTAACCTCTGTCTTCGAAAAGGATCATCAATAGAGTCCACTGACAATTCATAGGACAGCAGTATCTGCCTCTTCGGTTAGAAAGACAACAGAAGATAATATAACAAGGGAATATGAAGAAATGGCAATATAAAAATTATGTCCAGTGTAAGATAAAATGCCTTTCTAAATACACACTGTAATGAAGCCTTACCTTGCTGAAAGAATGTAAAACAAAGAAATACAACAATATCATGTGTTTGCCTTTGAAGACAATGGACATTTCATCAAAACCAGTAATATTTTTCAAGAAGTTGTTTCCTTCTGAAAATATTTAACAACAATAATAATGCCATTATATAAGAAGTA
The DNA here is from genome assembly GCA_013389945.1 of Fregata magnificens. NCBI lineage: Eukaryota > Metazoa > Chordata > Aves > Suliformes > Fregatidae > Fregata > Fregata magnificens. The sequence continues at coordinate 7,267 of WAAD01023282.1, forward strand.
TAGAATCATTAACAGGGGAGCAAAGAAAAAAAATAATTCCATCTTTCCAGTGACTGATAAAAAGAACATATAAAAAGAAGACTGACGATGAGTTTGAATAAATTATTGGCTATTTAACTATGAATTACTGATTAATAAATAATAAATAATTATTAATAGTAAGAATTGTTATTTAGTGAATCAAAATTATCAGTTTTCCCAGCCCTATTAAGCGTATCAAGATCCAAACTAATATTGAACTGCCTAAAACTAGGAATGGGGCTACTTTTGTTTTCATTAGAAGTTACAGAATGCTAAACTCAGTGTTCCTGATGTGCACTGAAAAACAGACAGGCCAACAGTTATATCTTATGGGACACACCGGATTATTATCAAAGATTCAGTTCATGACACATTAATATCCACATACACACTTTTTAAAGACTAAATAGACAACTGTAAAACATGGGTTGCAAAGAATAGGTGAGACTCTGAGGTAGAGAAAACCAGAAAGAACGAAGACTCCAGTGTCAGGGAGGACATAGTTAGAACTACCAGCTGACAGGGAGCTACTGACTGACCACATCATAATGCACAGTACCTTAGTATTCCCTTTCAGCACAACTTGATTTGTTTCATTCCTTTTTGCGGGGAGGGTATACAAGTAAAGATATCATAGAATCATAGAGTAGTTTGGGTTGGAAGGGACCTTTAAAGATCATCTAGTCCAACCCCCCTGCAATGAGCAGGGACATCTTCAACTAGATCAGGTTGCTCAGAGCCCCGTCCAACCTGACCTTGACTGTTTCCAGGGATGGGGCGTCTACCACCTCTCTGGGCAACCTGTTCCAATGTTTCACCACCCTCATCATAAAAAATTTCTTTCTTATGTCTAGTCTGAATCCACCCTCTTTTAGTCTAAAACCGTTACCCCTTGTCCTATCGATATGTCATATCATTACCTCAAACTTTTATGATAATATGATTTTTATGAACATATTCTATAAAATTGTCATTCAGGGAATGAAACTGATATCCTTGGCCTCAGGGGTTTAATAATAATTGTTTCTTTTTGTCTCTCTGGTATTTTAATGACTTGAAAAGCTAAGCAAAACTTAGCTGATAGAACTGTCATAGAATAGACATATAAAATGAATTTATAATACAGTGCTAAAATGTTCATTTTTCTATCTGTATTTTTTCAGAATCTAAAAGACTCAATTAGACTATTCTAATCACATCCCAGTTACCAATGCAACTTGTCCTTTCATTCCTTTCTATAATGTTTAGTGTCTCAGAGGAGAGAAACCTACAAAAATGTGTGCCAGCCTGACTAAAGTCCTTAGTCTTCTCGTTGAAATTCACGTATGTTCAGAAGCATTCAGATTTAGTGTTTTTAGAAAGGTTAAGAGCATTCATCAACACTGAACTGGCTACTACTGCTCATCTATCTTTAGCTGAAGTAAGTAACTGGTGATGAAAAGTCCTCTCACAAATTGGGATTTAAAATAGGGATACACACTAGAGAAACAGTCCATTCAAGTTTTTATAGAACTGATTATGTCCTACCAAAAAGTTCCTATCTCATATGCTTTTTTCTCCTTGACTTAACATCTTTAGCCTCTTTTTGTGATTAAAGTAGAGAGTACATTGTTTGAAGAGTCCTCAGTTGCAGCAGAGCTAGTACTTCCAGTAGTTGCCATAACATGAAACAAACCAGCATGTTTGTTGCAGATTATATTTATTTGACTAAGGTAGAACTCTACCTCACAGCAGCTCACACTGCTTGGATCATGCTCTAGGCCTTCTTTTTTTTCTTTTTTTTTTTTTTTTTTTTTAATATGAAATACCAACATTTGTAGGACAAAGTGAGAACTGTGATGTAGGGGAGTGAGAGGAAGTGAGTGTACAGGTGGACTACGCAACTTGAGGAACCCTCATGATTGATAAATAGCTTCTTCTGCTGTCAAATGATCATCTGTAAGTATGTGGAAAACAGCATAAGACTACAAGCAGGATCGCACTCAGTCATGGTTACCTGGAGCTGGGTCTTGGAATTCTTCATGCAGATAGTGTAGAGGCATCCGTTAGCAAGCACAGCAATGTAGTTTAAACTCTGCAGAATATACTCCCGAAAAATGGGTTCCACTTAACATTTCTCATACCAGGTTCTAATGCAATCTATTATCTGTTTCCAAAAGTTCCTATACAGAGATACTCATAACTTTGCCATTCTCTGCACATAGGGAGGGGAAGGGACCTTGGGAAGGGTCTGAAAATGTTATTTCTGAAATGTAAAAACACAGATTGCTTTTGGCATCCAACCTGTGCAGATTTTGCAGCCTTGGAGAACTAAGGTCTAGGAACTAAACCAAATTTATCTCCTGGCTGAGTCAACTCCTGCAACACAGTCACAGACTTAGAAGAAAAAAATAAAATAGGGATAATCAGCCATAAGAGGTCATTTTTATACTTACAGAAGGTATGACACCTGCTATGGAAAGACTTTTTTTTTCCTCAATAGGTGTAAAAATACAGTACCATGGACGGTGACAGAGTGTTCCCTTTAAGTACAGCAGAACCAAATTAGTTCACAAAATGGCATAATATTCTTAACACAGCAGGGGAAATGTTAATGACACTCTGTAAGAAGCAAATACTATACTAAAGGAGATGACAGATGGCAGTTGCTGCCAAGTGGATGATTTTGACTCCTTCAGCTCAGACACATAATTTAATATAGCTAGGATCACAGAATTTAGGGGAAATTCTGACCATGCTGACTGCCAAAATGAAAACCTAATCCATTTTAGCTAGGATGACATGTCTGATAAAAACTCCCCTAGAAGGATGCTTTTCAAAAGGAAGGAAGCTGGGCCATTACTCCTTTAGCTCTGCTACTGGAAAGTTTCCATTTTCTATGAGATGGGTGGGAACAATTCTGATATTCTCCCAGAAATAAGAGAGAATCTGCCACGAGATGGAACAGGCTATCATGGCAGGGGTCATAGAAAATATTTTGGGAGACTGAGGGGTGAGGGATAATATCAAAACGAACAGTGTAAGTTTTGGTGATGATTTCCAGCTCTCCACATGTAGAGACCCTGCTCAGTAATGGTAAATGATTACCAAAGAAATGGAACAAAGAAACACATCTCAGAAGGTGAATGAAGACTGGTTTGAAGTTCCAGCCTGCATTATCAAATGTGTGGCTGGGAACCAGGGTTTCAGTCAAGGTGTTATTTGGACACAAACATCTACTTTTGCAGCATCTGTTTTTCCAGTGGACCCTGTTTGGTCTACGTCACAAGCCTGTACTGGAGAATGGCTGTTGCTGAACCAGTGTAAGGGCATTAAAAGCTTTCTTTTTAGATATTGTTGAAAATAACTCAGTAATACAGATAATCGCCTGAGAATTATTTTGGAAGATTCAGCTCAAGATGAAAAAAACTAGATATAGGCATCTAAATGTGGAGGTCTACATAGAGCCAGTGAAAAACTACAGTTGGCAAGTTCCTCTGGAGTCCTCCCACTCCATCGCTCAAAGCAGGGCAAACTTCAACTGTAGGGCCTTTTCCAGCTACGTTCTGAATATCTCCAAAAATGAAGATCCAAAAGTTTCTCTGGATGACCTCTTCTAATGGTTATCCTCTGTCACAGTTATTTTTTTTCCCTTTAATAACTAATCGGAATTTCCCTTGTTGCAACTTGTTCCCCTTGACTTTCCATTGCGCACCTGTAAGAAGATCTTGGCTCCTTCCTCTTTATATACTCCCATTAGATATTAGTAGACAGCGATAATCAGATTCGTCTCTTTCCCCTTTCTCCTTCAGGCTGAACAAACCCAACCTCTCCACCCCTCCTCACACATGGTGTGCTACAGCCCCTTGGCAGCCTCCACTGGCTTTGCGTGATATCTCAATGTAATCCTTCTACTGGAGAGCTCAAAACTTGACACAATACCCCACATGCAGTCACACACACACTGGTCATGCCAACTGAAGATACACACATGGACTAAGCATTGAAAAGGTAACAAATCTATACTCTACATGGATGCTGGACCATTGGTAACATGATAGTACGGACTGTCCATGAGATATACAGTATTCTGCCAGTGTCAAAGGTACTGTGAAAAAAACCCAAGATTAAGCAAAGTAAGAATTACAAGTCTTAATAGCAGTTTCTTAATGGATTTAGAAAGGAGTGATGAGCAGAGGGATCTTTTCCAAAGCCAGAAGCCACTGCTGTAATCAAGATGTGAAATAGCACATGTGGGATTCAGCCTAATATTCAGACATCCGCATTTAATTTGTCCGTGTGCACAATGTACCTAAAATCCCATTATAATTGATGCTTCTTTTTTTCAATATAAGTTAGATTCACTTAAACATAAGTGTCTAAAGCCATTTGAGATGGTCTATTGAGACACTTGGTATCTGAGACATCCACAGTCCCAGACTAAGCAGACATGACACATCATGTCTGTACCCTTCTGTAGAGTAGGTGGAGGCCAGGTAAGACACTCTAGAAATCCTCTAATGTCACTAAGTATCAATTTGTGACCCAAAAAATTAAATCTCCATTTGATTCTGGGAGTTTAGAAACTAAATCACGTGTGAACACCTGCAAATAAAAACCTGGAACACAATCCAGTTGCCTAAATCTAGGAATTTAGTAACATTTGAGATGCCATAATATATTTGAGATATCCACACGGTGCTGGAAGATGTGCCACGAATGCCAAAGATATCCAGGATATCCAACCTGGCCAAGAACATCTAAAGTGGCACTAGATGCTTAGAGTTAGACAAGTGAATCATGCCCCTAGCGTTAGAAGTCTTCATACTGAACTGAATCCAACCCTAAATATTTAGGCCAGAGAATTAGCTGTGTGTACAAAAAAAGAAAGGTTAGATCAATAGGGAAATTGTAAAACTTACAGGATTTTATATGTTTGTTTATGCAGCACAATAGAGATGCCAACAGATCTTACCACAGTTGTAAGTGCAGAGGGCTATAAAGTATCGTAAGTATGCTACTCATAGCCACTTTGAACTTTCCTTTCAAGTCCATATAGTGCTGGTCCCAAAATCTAACTTTCAGATTGCTTTAAAAAACAAGTTAATTACANATACTTACAAGCTTCTTCTGGCAGTGCCCAGGCTGTGAATGAAATATATGCTCCTCTTTGCCATGATCACCTAAAATTAAGCTTTGTCTTAAAATAGGTTTTTCTTTCTTCACCGCTTTTTCTTTTGAATTTTTCAAGTCAGCAATGGAGATTTCAGATCCGACATGTAAGGCCTTATTATCCTCTGCAGCAGCCAACATCTGTAAAAGAAACAGCAAAAAGTTGGTCTATTAATACAAGGCAAATGGACTAAGATCATACACAGTTTAATTATTATGCTATCTGAATGCTTTGCATTAATAAATTTTACTTTTCAAATATTAAACTACTATAAAAAGATAGGAGTACAAAATGCTATTCACAATACTGTAAGATAAAGCAGGGTTACTTGTCAGCTACTGTAATTAAAGTTTGTCCTTGCCACTTTAGATATTATATTTCGTATCTGAATTACAGAATATTAAGATGTATCCTTTTACTCTCCTTTTCTTGCTTTGGAAAGGACCTTGAGCCCAAAGACAACAGAAGACTAAGGGCTCAAACTAAATCCTAAAATGTTAAACCCTTCTTAACTAATAATCCTATTGAAAGAAAAACAGAAGAACAAAAGCCTAAGCAAAGCTTGGCAAGCTGGAACTTCAGACAGAGAAACATTACAGGCCTCTTGACAGCTGTAGAGGAGGAATTTGGTAAACTGGTGATGCCTTTCATTTAACGACGAAATTGGATAGTTGCTAGAGAATATTTGTATGTCCTCTTACAAGTCGGACTTTTCTGATTGTTAGCAGTAAATCAGAGGTATCTTTTATAAAAAGTTAGAAGATAAAACATGTCTTACAATAATTTTCAATCTATCTTGTTGCCTCAGCTCAGAGCTTCACTTCTCAGGAATAAAATAAAAACAAGGTGATCCCTGGTACCCTGCAGGCCAAGGAATGAATTAACCTAGGCAATACTGTGCCAAGAGGAAACACTGTAGAAACCTGATGTGTGGCTATTAGTTCTCCAAACCATCAGCAAAGAAACTAACGCAGTCTCTGGATGTCCGTCTACATTAATATGCAACTAATGGCATTAGCCTGGCCAAAGACTATTCCTGCTCTTGTCAACCGGTAGACCTTCTGCATGCAATCACTCAAAAAGAGGCATGACACCCCTCAAACAGCTGAGCACAGTGGCTCTCAGAAAGCTTGCATTTTTATTCAGTCCTGAAATCTATCAGCATCAGAACTTCCAATCTCAGGGAACTGTAGAAATGCCAACTTTTCTTATTGATGCAAATTTATCCACTCATACTGCCTTCATCAGACTACACAGTAATAGCAAGAAGGAATATCCAGAGAAAGGAATTTTTGTACTCAGCAATAGTCACAGTGTATAAGAATGGGGCAAACCACAGAGCACAGGCACTTACGCAATGCCAGAAAAGCTACATACTTGCCAGCAAGCCATTCCTATACAATGTCAGGTCTGCAAATCCTAAAACTTAATATGATTTAACTTGGACTCATGCTGTTTGTTTATATCACAGAGATGTTTATATATATTTAAATATATGTATACATACGCATGTGTATTTACAAAGAGACAGAGAGAAAGAGAAGTGAAGTGTGAGGAAGTATCATAAGAAGCACATGTTTAATTAAAAACCTTATTTCTCTAATTCACAAACAGAAGAAAACAAAAGGAAGCACACATTATGTATTATATATAATAATTTACAAACCTGTTCTTTCTCTAGAATTTGTTGGGCATCCTGAAGTAATTTTTCCTTTGCCTCTGTTTCAGCAAGAGTAGCTCTATTTTGCTCTTCATATGCCATAGTTACTACAGCCAAGATCAGATTGAAGAGATAAAATGAGCATAAAAAGATGACCCCCAGAAAAAATAAAATGTAGTTCTTTCCAGATGTACGGATAGTCTGTGAGGAAAAGGTAAAGGTTGTAATAAATTCTTAACAAACTAACATTTACAATAGAATTTCAACTTAACTTTAAACAATTTGTTTTCCTATACAATACAAAAGGTCAACATACTGCACTGTTTTCTTTAAACAACAGTAAGATGTACCTCTGGTCTAAGTTATAGAGAAGGTCTAGAAATACATCTAGTCAGGAGTTCCCTGGCCTTCACGTATATAAATTTCAGCTCTTAAAAACTTCTCTGTGATTGCACAATGTTTTCTCTTTATGTAACAGACCATCAAACATTCATAATGATGCCATGTACTGCAGAGAAGAATTAACAAAAACCATTCTTAAAATTAAATGAAATATCTCCCAGCAAATAGGGCAAATGATCATCAGAGTTTAAGTTATGAGAAGACAACTTCAGCTGTAAAGGGCTATACAGGTGACTACAGAAGAAATTAATAAAACTCAGTAATAAGGACGAAAGCTAGCATTATCTAAACAATCATGAAAGATGCTATAATTAGTGAATCAGAAGCAATATTTAGACTGATTCCTTATTCTTACATTTCGTAAATGGCAGCAGAGGAGATGGCTCAAAATTAAGCTCTGAGACAGTAAAAACTAAAAACCACGTGACTTTCAAATGGCAAAAATAGATGTATCCATTTTTTAAAAATCTCAGTTAATAAAGGTTGCTGGAAAAAAGTTAAAGTGGACCATATGAAAGCTATAGAACAAGGCAGAGGATAATTCCCTTCTAGCAAAGGCACTGCATAGATGTAAGGCATCCAGAGAGTTCTCTACATGCAATTTTTGTATCATTTTTATCAAAACCCAGAATTTAAAAGTTACATTCAACTCTCTCAATCAAAACATAAAGGCTCAGATTTTTTTAGTACCAGTTGTCAAAAATGATCTGAAATGTAAGTGTATATGTTGAGCTTAAAGGTTTGGTGAAGAGTCAGGACCTAAAAGGAAGAGAAACAGAGTATGTAACAAGTCCTCATATCCCCTGCAGCAGCTCACTAGCCGGATCTACTATGCACCTCAATCCTTTGGTACTTACATATTAACATTTAACTATTAATCACTGACCCAAGTGTGTTCTCCAACAAAACTATGAGCATTCACAGCAGGATTGCTCCCATCCAATGTCACTTGCAGAAGGTGTTACAACTGTCACTTGAAGCTAATTCCTTAATATTTACATTGATTTAAAAAGAAGTTTGGTATCGATAATGTTAAAATAGGTGTAGATTTTTCTAGTCGACATAAAGCTCTACACTGCACGTCTAAAGTCATTCTAGCAGGTAATAAAAGTACCTACTTGTCTGTAGAGACGCTCCCAGTAATCCTGTGTCATCAGACGGAACAAAGAAAGGAAGGCCCAGCCAAAATGATCAAAACTTGTATAACCAAAGTCAGGATTCTTCCCAATCTTCCTGCAGCTATAGTTTTCTGGGCACTCTTTGCTAACCACAAAAGAAATGTTAAACAATACTTACTTGCAGTATTAGATTGCACCTGAAAGCATCCAAGTACACAACACCAAATATTTTGTTCAGTTTATCTGAAAGTCCGTTTCATTATTCCCCAATATACTTCTGCCAGAAGGGCTGATTTATATCAGACAATCCTAGAAAGCCATTTGTCTAGTCAAAGAAACTAGACAGAAGCTCTAGTTCTGTCTAGTTTCTGACTAGACAGAAACTCTCCACTGGTGTAGGATGCATTCAAACAAATACATAGAGAGAGGAAAATATGGAAATATGTTTACTTTTAAATAATTCACCAAGATGAGGAGAGGAGAGTTTATTAATATCTCACAACTCTTTACTGATCTGTTCCCCTCCCCCTTTATATCATTCTATATTACCATATTACCAGTGGTTAGTAACAAAGCACATATCTAATTGCTTGCATTCTAGTACTTCACTCTTTTTCTGACGTGGAATATCTGGTTTTTCATTTAATTACACACACACACATTCCACCCTCCTGAAAAATCATCACCATTCCTTTAGTCCAAAAATAAAACCACAGTACATCTGGAGGAAAAAAGAATAAGAAAGTACTAAAACTGTTTTGTTCACTTACTTAGGATCTGAACTGAACCCACAGAGCAATATTTCAGAAGATTTATTCATTCTGTAGCAGATATCTAATAAAAAAAATATAAAGGAATCATGAACTCAGAAGTTGTCACTTCCTACAGTACTTTGACAGTAAACCATACATTACTGCACTTCAAAAAACAGCCTGATGGACCAAATCTCTGTGAAAGACTCCTTTCACAAGAAAGGGCATATAGGGCTGTTTCTCAGCAGATCTGTCCCTACAGCAATTAAAAAAAAAAAAAAAAAAAAGAATTATTAACTGCATAACTCACAACGTAAGGTATTACTGAACCTCCGGTAAAAATAAGAATCTCTGCGAGAAGTAGGCAAAATCCCTGAACGATACAGCATAAGTGATGGAAAAAAAATCATTCTCTGTGCAGTACCCCTAAAATTAGGATCTCTGTGCAATGTGCATAGGTAAAGAAGCAAATGCTTATAGAAAACTCAGTCCCTTCTATCCCACAAACTGCTAATCTTTCTCCAAATCCCACATTCACTAATCTCTCATTCAGTTGTCCCAGAGACTTCATATTACTACTTGTGCAAATGCAAGGACATACCTTCTTGTGAGAAATACATGCAACTACATTTTAACATCTCTGTGAAAAAACAAGACATACATAGGAAGATACACAGATTATGTAAAGGAAGAAAAGAATAAAATTTACCTTCATCATTTGGTACATATATCTTGGCATCCTTACATAATGTGTCATTGTATGTAGCATTACTGAGGACACATTTGAATGTTAAATTGCCCATAAAAAGCTGGAGGCCTATCAGAGCAAATATACTCAAGCAAAAAACAGTCAAGATCAACACATCTGTAAGTTTCTTAACAGATTCAATAAGTGAATTTACGATGACTTTCAGACCTAGAAAAATAAGATTCGATAATATGTAAAATAAGAAGAGGAATGCAGTAGCATTCCCATATGACAATATATAACAGTTGCAAGTACGTTAAAAACAATCAGTGTAAATGGTTTGTAACTTCAGAGTATTAAAAGAGGTAAAATAAAGCATAGGAATGAGTACACTATTTTTACTTATATTTCCTAATCATAACTTATTTGGCTTTTACTTCCTTCTAATACTAATTTTGCTAACTTGAAAATTCTAAATTAAGATGACATCTAAGCAAACTCTCAGGACCTTTAATGAATATGGGCAGATTTCTGTGCTTGATTAACACTAACCAAGTACTTCACATTGGGCCAAATACACATTACAATAAAAGATAGCTTCTGCTGACCTCAGGGAATTCTGTCTTAGAAGATAATGCCTTACAGATGTCACCAGTTTAAAACCAAAAGAACATTTATGACACTGGGAAGGGAACAAATACATATTGGGGACCACCCAGCTGGAAAGCAGCTTAGCAGAAAAGGACCTGCGGGTTCTGGTGAACACCAAGCTGAACATGAGCCAGCCACGTGCCCTTGTGGCAAATAAGTTGAATGGTATGCTGGGCTGCGATAGGCAAAGCATGGCCAGCAGGTTGAGGGAGGTGATTCTTCCCCTCTACTCAGCACTGGTGGGGCCACATCTGGAGCACTGGGTCCAGGTCTGGGCTCCCCAGTACAAGAGATATGGACATACTGGAGAGAGTCCAGCAAAGGGCCACAAAGACGATGAAGGGACTGGAGCACCTCTCTCATGGGGAAAGGCTGAGAGCGCTGGGACTGTTCAGCCTGGAGAAGAGAAGGCTCAGGGGGGATCTCATCAATGTATATAAATACCTGAAGGGAGGGTGCAAAGAGAATGGAGCCAGGCTCTTATCAGTCGTACCCAGTGACAGGACCAGAGGCCATGGGCACAAATTGAAACACAGGAGGTTCCCTCTGAACATCAGGAAACACTTTTCTACTGTGAGGGTGACTTAGCACTGGCACAAGTTGCCCAGGGAGGTTGTGGAATCTCAGTCCTTGGAGATATTCAAAAGCTGTCTGGACATGGTCCTGGGCAACCAGCTGTAGATAGCCCTGCTTGTGCAGGGGGGCTGGACCAGATGATCTCCAGAGGTCCCTTTCAACCTCAACTGTCCTGTGATTCTGTGAAAATGGGCTATATATAAACCAAAGACCAATACTTTGGCAGAACAACTGAATTTGAAATATGACATAGGCAGAGAGTGATATCCAGGACTCTTCTAGAAGTCTTTAATGAGAAAAAAGTAAAATTACATCTAATCTCTGTTCTCTGTGGTGAATATGAAAGAAAAAGTATTGATGGGTGGTTTTGACATTAAAAATTAAACATGACCTATGTTTAATTTCTGTTATAAATCCATAGCAAAATCAAAACTATATTTGTAATTACATAGAAATGGTAAAGTTAGTATATATTATGACAATGGGATATATAGTCATTTATAGATTTTCAAATGAGTTTTTGCAGTTAGATTCTGAAATCCATACTTCGGTATCCTAATTAGTGGTATGACTTACAAAAATATCTGGACAGCATATGCAAAATACTGTTGATGAAAGTATTATGCTCAATCCAGATAGTGGCTGTGGTCAGCAAACAAACAAAAAACTCTGAAATATTGCAAAGTCAGCATTCTGCGAAATAAACCATAGAAGATTAAGCTAATGAAGTATAACATGAAACCAGAAATATGGTGGTATAGCCATCATTATGTTAAGTCAACACATTGAATAGGGTGTCCTGCTCAGGAAAGACAAAAGTAAAAAGACAAAGGCATTGGGTTAAGTAAAACTGAATATTAGCGATGGGATAGAAAAAGCAGAAAATACAAAAATTTGCCTGCGTCAAAATCATCTTGAGGAAAGATGATAAAAAATATTCTGTTAGGATGCTGTTGAGAGTTATTACAAATTGCAAAACAGTCACACCCTGGGATCCCATTAACTGTCACAACAAGTGACCAGAAAATGGAAGACAAGAACAGGAGAGGAATTAGAAATAGCATACTGCTGAAGAGGAGAGAAAATTAGTACGACATGCTGCTCCTTACCTGGTATTACTGAAATAGCTTTCAAAGTCCTCAGTACTCTGAAAGTTCGAAGAGCTGAAACCTTGCCCACACTTTTACACACAGTAATAATATACCTATAAAATTAAACCACCATGTTAGCGAATGACAAATATCTAGCTTTTCAGAGCATATGCATACTGAGCACACAGTAATGAATAAGTTACAGAAAATAAATAGGCCAAATACGTCCTAAGGTAGATGTCTAAACTTAGGAATCTAAGTCCATTTCTAGGTATTGATATAAAATAATGAGACTTCCGAATAGTGCCTCTGAAAAGAAACACAGCAGGTTTTTACTTAGTGTGGATTTGGATGCTTAAGTTTTGAAGTGTTTATTCATCAAAATGTCAAATAAATATAAAACCCTTATGCTGAGGCTAATCTGATTTAGATCACGTGAAAGTATATGTTGCAGCTATCTCAAAACTACACAATATATACTTTAGAAGGGAGTTGAGCAAAAGTAATTTTATAACATGTTAATTCTGAACCACATGGCTGTCTTTCTAACTTCTATTTAACAGTCAGCTAAGAACTTAAGTATTGAAACTAGTTTCAATTTAATCGTCTCAACAATTTGAAAATTTCAGAAAGTGAGGATTTTAAGAGTTGCATATTCTATACAGCACTTTATCTTTAACAGGTTACCCCATATTTTATAAGACTTCTTTCATGTCAGAATGGACATGAATTGTGACTCATCTTATGACAAGGTCATAACTGGTAACAGAATTCCTTAAAATAAAAAGTCTCAATAACAGAATCTGAGAAACAGTGGTCGGAAAGGACCTCTGGCGGTGATCTAGGCAACCTCCCACTCAAAGCATGACTTTTGTCAGCAACAGATCAGAACATTATGGCTTTGCCTAGACTGTAAGATTAAATAATTCTCAAGTACCTTAAGTAATAACTGCACTTGAGTTAACCGTTGAGTTAATTTCCAAATACTTTTATTTGTTTCATGATAGGACGCAAAAAACCACAAGGAGATACTATATTACAAAGTGCTTATATCTGCTTGAACACAAATGAATTAGGAGTATGGGTAGGGAAGTAGGACCATAAAATGAAATTGTTCATACAGCTGTTGGACTACTTGATAATTACTGATGATTAACAATGGGTAAGCTCCTTAGTGGCTTATAGATTACCCATAAGAATACTTTGTTCATATACATATATATGTGTGTGATGACATCTGAGTACATAACCTATTATTTATAAATAAGGAAGAACCAGTCAGGGATATGACAGCTGATGGCAGCCTTTGCTACAGAGCCCATGAGATGGTGGAGTTTAAGACCCCAAGAGAAGTAAGTAAGATGAGCAGCAGAATAAAAATCTTGGACTTTAGGACAGCAGATTTCAGCGTGTTTAGGGATCTGAAACTCCTCCAAAGGGAAAAGTGGCCCCCCGAACAGCTGGTTGATCTTCAAGGGTATGTTCTTCAAAGCACAGGAACAATGCACTCTACTCTGTAGAAAGTCAAGCGGATGTGGCAGAAAACTAGCTTGTCAGAACAGGGAGCTCCTGACTAATCTCATATTCAGAAAGGAAGTGTGCAGAAGGTTGAAGCAGAGATAGCTCTGGGAAGGGACACTAAGACATTGCCAAGCATGCAGGGATGAAGCAAGGAAAGAAAAAGTTCAGCTGAAGTTGAAGCTAGCAAGGAATGTGAAGGGCAGCAAGAAGGGCTACTTTAAGTACATCAGCAGTGAAAAGATGACTAAGGAAACTGTGGGCCTGTTGTTTGAGGCAGGGAACCTAGTGACAAAGGACATGCAAAAGCTAAAACTGCTCAATGCTGCCTTGATTTGGTCTTTACCAGTGAGGTCTGCTCTCAGGCCTCTGTGCTGGTTTTGGCTGGGATCGAGTTAATTTTCTTCGTAGTAGAAAAAGAAAAATAGTCCCCCAAAGGGACAAGGGGTGGAGATTGTAATGGTTCTACCTTTAAATTGTTGGAACCCATGATCTGAGTTGCATGTTATAGGAATTACTATAGCAGGAACCACCTGAACCAACGGAGGACAAGCCTTACAAGAAGCAGTGCAAGCGCAGCAGTGACCTGAGCTGAGCTGGCTTTGGTGCCCAGTAACTCCACGCAACACACCACCTCTGTCCTTAAGTGACCACCATAACAGATGGAACCCAAAGTCATGGACTGAACGAACCCAGTGGACATTTTGTGGACATTTATGGAGGGGTGGTCCATAGGCTAAGGGAATGATATCTGTGTATTATATCAAAGGGTGGGAAGGGTGGTGGTGGTTAATGAGAATGTATTGGATAATGTGGGACCTAAGCATGATGTAAATGGTATGGAATAAGGGGTGGAGAATGTGCTGGTTTTGGCTGGGATAGAGTTAATTTTCTTCATAGTAGCTACTATGGGGCTCTGTTTTGGATCTGTGCTAAAAAGTGTTGATAGTGTGGAGATGTTTTAGTTGTTGCTAAGTAGTGCTTACACCAGTCAAGGACTTTTTCAGCTTCTGATGCTCTGCCAGGTGCACAAGAAGCTAGGAGGGGACACAGCCAGGACAGCTGACCCCAACTGACCACGGGGATATTCCATACCTTACGATGTCATGCTCAGTATATAAAGCTGGGGGAAGAAGGAGGCAGGGGGACATTTGGAGTGATGGCATTTAGTCTTCCCAAGTAACCGTTAGGCGTGATGGAGCCCTGCTTTCCTGCAGATGGCTGAACACCTGCCTGCCCGTGGGAAGTAGTGAATGAATTCCTTGTTTGCTTTGCTTGCACGCACAGCTTTTGCTTTACCTATTAAACTGTCTTTATCTCAACCCATGAGTTTTCTCACTTTTACTCTTCCAATTCTCTCCCCCATGCCACCGGGGGGGAGTGAGCGAGTGGCTGCGTGGTGCTTAGTTGCCGGCTGGGGTTAAACCACGACAGTCTCCCAGGTCCCTCAGTGTAGTGTCAAAATCTGTGGAAGGGAAATATTATCCATGCATCTATGTGCTGTGACCAAAGGCACAAAGTTCAGCTGGCAGCTGGTTACTAGTGGCATCCCTCATGGGTGAGTCCTGGGGCCAATATTGTTTAACAATTTCATTAACATCCTGAAGAATGGAATAGAGTGTGCCTTCAGCAAGTTCACAAATACTAAACTGGGGGGGAGCAGTCAATACACTGGGTGGCAAGGCTGCTCTGCAGAGTGAGCTTGACAGACTGGAGTTACGGGCTGTAGAAACCTCACGAAGTTCAGCAAAAGCAAAGGCAAAGTCTTGCACCTGAGTCAGCATGACCACAAGTCGGAGCTGAGGGCAGACTGGATAATGAGCAGCTTTGCAGAAAAGGACCTGGGGTCAGGGCAGATGAATTCAACATGAATGAGTAAAGCACCCTCCTTGTGACACAGAACGCCTATCACATATTGGACTAGATTAGCATGAGCCTAGCCCGTATGTTGAGGCATCTAGCTCATACATTGAAGGCAGTGATTTCTGAGACTGAATCTGGAGTACTGTGTCCAGCTTTGGGCTCTCCAGGGCAAGAAAGACATTTTACATACTGGAGCAAGTCCAACCAGGGCTCTAAGGGGTGCAGTAAGACATGGTTAAAGTAAAATGGTTAAATTGTTAGGCTGGATTGGATTTGTTTAGTCTGAAGAAGAGCAGGCTAATGGGGTGATGGAGCAGGAATCTTATTGCTGTCTTCAGCTGCCCAAAGTAAGGGCTTAGAGAAGATGGAGCCAGGCTGTTCTTGGAAGCTCACCATGAAAGGATGAGAGGCAGCAGACATAAGTTGCTACACGAGACATTTCAATTAGAAATTTGGGAGAAAAAAACCCACAATATGGTTAGAATGGGTTGCTCAGAGAGGTGGTTGAATCTCTATGCTTAGAGAAAATGAGAACTTGACTGGACAAGGTCCTGAGCAAACTAACCTAAATTAGTCCTGCTTTTACCATGGAGCTGGACCACACGCTCTCCAGAGGTCCCTTCCAATCTAAATTACTCTAGACCTCTAATAAATTAGAACAAGGCAACTGAAAACTATTCAGAAATGCTAAAGGACAGAGATTTGCTTTGAAAGCTCTGAGACTGGGCATGGGTGAATCTGTTCACCGCCTCAAGTGAGACTATTTTGCTTTCAAGATTAACATTCTGTATTTGAGACACAAATTCTGACTTCGTTTCTTCATTTCTTGTCCACCTAGCTAGCTGGTTTCGATATGAATTTAAAATTGACCACAGCAGTGATCCATCTGGCCTATTACCCTGTCTTCAAGAATGACCCACAACAGATGCTTACAGGGGAGTTTAGAAACAAGGCAGTGATGCTTCCCAGATTTAATTCTTCCAGCAAATTTATAGCTCAGGAATTTCCCGAACAAGACACAGTATCTTTGTGTTAAAAATAACCCATAATGTGCTTTCATTCAGGATTTTGTCTAGAAGCCTTCTGAATGCAACTAAGTTTTTTGCATCCACAATCTCCTATGGGAATATGCCTACACAAAGTGTGAAAAACTACTCCCTTCTTTTTTATTCTGACAACCGTTTATCTGACAACTTCATTTGGTGCCTTTAGCTCTCATTGTAGGACAAAAAAAAAAAAATTTACTCTCTTTTTGGCTCTGCGCCAAAGACTTCAACCATGTTCCTGCTCTGTACTTTTTTCATGAGAGTTCTACTCTATTTAGGTTCTTATTATGTGGAATACAAGATATACAATTTCTCTGTGTCTTTTTTTAATTCTGTCATCTTTTGAGATTTCAGGAGCAAAACTACATATAGTCCTGAAGAAAAACACAGGCCACACAGTGAAATAACTATGTGTTCTGCTTCCTTCTTTATTTCTTACCCATAATGTCCTCATTTTCAATTCCCTTCTCTGACCATGACTGCACACTGGAGTGGTGTTTTCACAAGATTGCCTGTTTTACCTCCAACATTGTCTTCCCAACAAGTGAAAGCTATTTCAGAGCCCATAACGTGTGTATGTAAAGCTAGGTCTGTTTTTCCTTGAGCATCACTTTACATTCTTAGGATTTCATCTGCTATTTATCAGCATGTCATTCAACACCTTGTGACCCACTTTGGGTCCTTCTCAAATGAGTTTCATCTGATCCAGAGTACAACTAAGACAATATAAAGAGGCATGCTTGGTTTCAGCTGTCTGTGCAATTGCCTTTTAACAAAATTTAAATACATACTCAGTTGAGAACAATCAAACGGTTCTAAGATGAGCTTTGCATTTAGGTCTTGCTTTAAGGTCTATGACTATTTTTCTCTTTGCAGATCTGCAAAGGGTGATTCAACCACAGTAACTCTTAAGCAGGGAGGATGCCAACCACTCTAAAGAACTTCAGCAATATCAAATAGCATTTTATCTGCGTGTTTGTCCCTTGAGTGTAAAAGAACAACTGAGTTTTACTTACGTTACGATAGTAACGACAAGATCCAGGCAGTTCCATGGATCTCGAAGAAAAGTAAATTCATTCCAAACAAATCCTCTTGCTACTATTTTTATCAATATTTCACCAGTATATATGCCAGTAAAAAGATATCTGAGAAGGAAAGTGTATATTAAAGTTATAGAAATAAAAATATTAATGAGATTGAGACACATTCAGGCACATTCCTACCTTTTCTATGATTTAGTCACTGGACGGAGATGAAGGTAGAAAATGTGAAGTAAAACAGGACAGGTTACATTACTTTCAGAAACATCATGGGTATAAGAAAATGCCTTCCTGAATTTTAGTAAGATTTCCATGCAAATCTATGATCACAAATGTTCACATAAGCATACCATGCTATTTCTGGATGAAGGATAGCTCACATTTCCTTATGAAAAAAATTTAAGACTGTGTTTATGTTCTAAAGCAGGCTGGAAAATTTCAAAGCCTCAACATTTTGGCAGAACAATAACAGCAAAGACTTATTTTAGCCTGTAAAGTTTGCACATTTTATACATTCATTCTGACAAATACTCTATAACTGAAAGAAATACTACATAAAATTAAGCTATCATTATCGCCGTGCTTACCCCAAAATAAGAGGAATTAAAATTACAGAACCTCTGAGGCTCCAGGCATATTTTCAAGATTTAATTCTAGAACATTAACTCAAGTTACAATGGATACAGTGCACAATTACAAAAGGTAACAAGACATTATAAATAGATGGCTTCCTAATGTGAACAACTGAACTAGGGGTGTCCCCAAGAAACAGCAAGAAAGAATGGAATGAATATCTTTATCCCTTCACACTTTTTGCATGAGCTGGCCATAACAGACATTCAGGTTACTGCCTTAGAATGAGAGATATGAAGTTAGAATCCTGCTGCACAGACTCTCTAAAAGGCTTAATCCTTAAAAGGAAAAATGGGGCAACCTTCTATGTTACATCAGATGGCAAAATTAGCCAACGCAGAGGAAAGGGCATATGGTGTAAGCCTCTAAGAAAAGGCACTGAAGCTCCACAGAAGACTGTGTGATATAATAATAATAATCCTAAATCTTCCTCAGAGGTCTGTCTGAGAACTTTCAAGCCCCAGAATTAGATCACCACATTATTTAGATTTTTCAGTCCAGCATGTTAGTATCCTTAGAAAAAGAGTGAACAAATGGCAACTGAGATACTTACTCAGTCCAGCTGAGTGCTTCTGGAAAGTTACTTAGAGTCATGGAAGCACAATTGAGTAGCACAGTACACGTAATAAAGCCAACAAAAAATGTGAATAATAAGTTAAGGAAAAAGTGCCATATTATAAAACAATGAAGTTCAGAAAAGCTGTAATTTGCACACAAAAAACCATACAGATATTCAAATAATTACTTTGGGTTTGAATATGCTCAGGACTTTTCATGTGTTTTCCAAAGAAACTGATGTCAGATCAAACTTCTGCTCAGCTGAGTAAACTTAATGGTTTTAAAGTAACAATGAATTATCTGCATGTGGAGATAGTTTTGGAAGTTAGGACATTAGTAGGACATAATATGTTCGACAGAAGACATGAGGAACATAAATAAATGAAAAAAAATCTGAGTCCTCTGCTGTCTACTGTTATTGGAAGCTTTAGAAACCTCCATTTCTTCCCAGCAGGAGCATGGAATAAAGAGAAATGGGCCACAACCCCATAATAACTAGGGTTTTTAAGCCTACAAAAACCAGATGAAAAAAGCTTAATTATCAATAACCAGTGTTCTTTGAAACTGGGAGTCCATATATACATTCTCACAAGAGACACCTATGCTCTGCCACAAGTTCAGAAAACTTTCTCATTTTACGTGGCAGGCGATGAAAACATATGTAAGAAAAAACATCCTCTCATGAAAGTTCACTTGAACCTAATAAAAGTAGGGTTTTTTTAAAAACAAACATTGGCCTTAAATTCAGGGTTTATCTGAAACTGAACAGTAAATTTAGTAATTTCTAATAGCATGAATATGCAATCAGTCAGCCGTAAGTTCCCATAAAAGGACCTATTTCTACAAATTAATAATTCCAAATGAAAACAGATGTTTGGCAGAAAGAGCAGAAACTACTCAGCCTATGGTTTTGCACCATTCTTCAAAGCACATTTATATTTTTGCAAAAATATAAAAAATGGGCACTCTTTAGAACTTTCTAAACTTGAGTGTGAAATACATTTCTTATGATAACACCAGATTCTTTCAGCAAAGCATTGCCATAAATCACATCCTTCATGTTTTAATAACTAGGGATTCACTGGTTTTTTGGTTTTTGGGGTTTTTTTAAATTTAAGTTTGTCGCCATTGTAGAGATTTAGAAAAAGTTCTGGAAAAGGGCTAAAATATCATACAGTAACCTCTAAATATATTTTCATAACAATACCTGCAAATCTGATTTCAAATATGAGCTTTTTGACATTTTTACTTGTACCAACACCACGTAAATATCTTAGCTGTTGTAAAACAAGATCCAATATAACTTTTTAAAAACCTCTGTCACAGCCACATGAGCTTACATTTACATTAATATGAACAGAGGAACAGAACGACAGAAAATGGTACAGTATATTTTAAAACTGAAATAAGGGAAACCAATAAAAGGATATGAATGGATCAGAATTTTAATTGCTGCTTTTCTGACTGGATTAAAAGGATCAATTATACACAAGGCAGGCGTGGCAGTAAACCGGAAAATAGTCCTCCTTTTATTTATCACCATAAAAGTCTATAAAAAAAAAAGATTCAGAGCATATGAAATATTTTAATGAAACAAAATTTTCCCCAAAAATTAAATGTTTAGGTTTACAAATCTGCATCTAGAACTATATCTAACTGCAATTATGAGTAAAGCGTTCCTGTACTCTTACTTGGAGCTATGACCTGATGATACTATAATTTGAAAGAAAGACACCAGCTATATAAAAGTTCATTATTGCCTGTGAGGAAGAAGTAGTAATGGGAATGAATTGGAAGAGCAAGTGATCATATTCACTTGGTCAGAGTAATGAAAGGATACTATTCTGGGACTGCAACAATGGTGTTAATCATTCTCAACAGTACCTCACTCTTGGAGAGTTTTATAGGCTACAAAAGATCATTTACAAAATACATATTGTGTAGGACTGCCAGAATGCAGTCCAGTCAAAGCAAAAATTTTAATTTTGAAATCTCTCCAAATTATCAAGTAACACTGTAAATTCCCTCTAAGCTACCTTAAGGTCCACGCAGCTCAGTACTTTTGTCACATGTAGTAAAAATGAAATCTCTTAAATCAAAACCACAGTTCACTAACTTATCTAAATTTCTTCAACTGAATCAGCATTAGTTTCTCTTCATCAAGAATATCACTTTGATTACTTTGAGAAAAAAAATCTCTGGAAGAACAAAGCTTTCTCATGTTCTCTGATTAAATTATTGTATTCCAGTGACTTGCTGGTATACATAAAAGACAGGAACATAGGACTGGATGGAACCTTCTGCTCTTCAAGTCAAGTCCCCCTCAGCAGTAAGCAATCGTACAACAGACATTTCATTTAGAAGGGATTCCTAGAGCATCTACTTTGCACACTCCTATAGGCAACAACACAAAACACTTTGCAATAGCATGGAGTATATGCAATACAAATATGGTACAATAAACAAAGCTGATGAGACATAAAATAACGGACAATTCATTTACTATAATGAAAATATATGTTTTTGCTACACAGAGCACTGGAAATATCTCAAATATGTCTCCCCTAATTTGTATAATATTTGTAATTCAGCAAAAAAATCTGCAGTAAGTCACCAATTCCAGCATGACCTACTGTTTGACAGGCACTGTTTGTACAACAGTGAGTTCAACCCCACAGACATCATAGAAACTGCTCTGGAAAACAGAATATATTTCCCGGAATATATTTCCTATCAAAGCGTATCTATCAAGTACATTATGTTTTCATAATTCATTCTGATTGCTGACTGGAACTTAAAATACCTTTTCATTACACAATGTGGAGCATACCTTAGCACTCCTGCCCCAAAAAACGCTAGTAATGTTGGAAGATTGGTCTACTGAACAATCAAAAACCAGCATCTCCTGAATAGAGCTTTTACTATCTCTTAAGAGTTCAGCAGACAAAATTAAATTAAAAAATGCTTTTGAAAGATTGAACCTTGTGATCACTGTAGTATGGATCAAGATCTTCCAGGGGTTCCCCAATGAGCTCCACAGGAACATCCCCATACAGAGATGGCAGTTTTTTACAGGTTTTCAGGTCAAGCTGAGGGGTAAGCTTATCTTCTTCAACTCCTTGGTCCTTATTCTCCTGGTTGACTTTGGCTTGCTGCGTTTTTTTCTTAGCAATTCTTTCCTCGATTGCTGCCAAGGACTCAGGGGTGAAACGTCGAAAGCTGTTAGTTTCTGATGGCAAAAACAAGGGATCCATTTTTCCTTCTATATGTTTGTTTCCAGTGCTAGAAGTAACTTAAAAGAGAAAGCTATTGACAATTAGAAAATAACAGAAATAATACAACTTAAAACTAATACCCATTAGATAAATTATTTCTTCCTTCTGTGAAACCCCGTATGAAAATAGAATAGAATAGAATAGAACAGAACAGAACAGGCTATTTCAGTTGGAAGGGACCTACAACGATCATCTAGTCCAACTGCCTGACCTCTTCAGGGCTGACCAAGTTAAAGCATGGTATTAAGGGCATTGTCTAAATGCATCTTAAACACTGACAGGCTTGGGGCATCGACCACCTCTCTAGAAAGCCTGTTCCAGTGTTTGACCACCCTCTCAGTAAAGAAATGCTTCCTCAGGTCCAGTCTGAACCTCCCCTGGCGCAGCTTTGAACCATTCCCACGAGTCCTATCACTGGATCCCAGGGAGAAGAGATCAGCACCTCTCTCTCCNTCTACTCTGTTTGATGCACCCAGAATATAAAGCAAAACCAACTAGAAGCACATTCATTTAGAAGAAAGGGTAATGTAAAACAAAGCCAACAAAGATCAACAATTGATTCTGGATCCACCCTGTATAATTCAGCTTGCAGAAGAGATACTTTGTTCCTTTGCCTTTCCAGCTAGGAAGCAACAAAATCACATCTCTGTCAGAACTCTGACAATCACCTAATTGTTCCTCTCTGTAGTAGCTTACAGTATCAGCAGTCTTGCACCTTAGTTACTGTACCTCTGTACTGGTTGCAAACTGAAGTTAGTTCCATATCTACCACCCCTGCTGCTCACACAGGATCGCAAAATGGTCTAATTGGAAAGGACCCTGAGGCTCATCAGATTCATCCCCTGAGGAAAGCAAGGCCAACATTGAATTTGGCTCAAGGCTTTGTCCAGTTGAGTTTTGAGTACATCCAAGGAGATCATAGAATCATAGAATCATTAAGGTTGGAAAAGACCCTAAGATCATCAAGTCCAACCATCAACTAACACCACCATGACTCCTAAACCAGGCCCTGGAGTGCCACGTCTACACCTTTTTTGAATGCCTCCAGGGCTGATGACTCCACCACCTCTCTGGGCAGCCTGTTCCAATGCCTAACCACTCTTTTGGTAAAGAAATTCTTCCTGATGTCCAGTCTAAACCTCCCCTAACGCAACTTGAGGCCATTTCCTCTCGTCCTATCACTAGTTACTTGGGAGAAGAGTCCAACACCCGCTTCACTACAACCTCCCTTCAGGTAGTTG
>WAAD01023282.1:30591-47521 GCA_013389945.1 Fregata magnificens
GGCTCATGTTCAGCCGGCTGTCGACCAGCACCCCCAGGTCCTTTTCTGCCGGGCAGTTTTCCAGCCACATATTATTGTTTACAGTAAAAACAAGATAAGAAATGGCAGGTTTTACCTTACTGGTCTTGAGCTTTGCTCTCCTCTGATTCTGCTGACTTATAAGTCATGTTTGTGCTTTGCTCTTCCTGTTCTTCAGACTCTTATCTCTTTCCATTGTGCCATTTTAGGACGAGAGGGTATGGCCTCAAGTTGCGTCAGGGGAGGTTTAGATTGGACATCAGGAAGAATTTCTTTACTGAAAGAGTGGTTAGGCATTGGAACAGGCTGCCCAGAGAGGTGGTGGAGTCGTCAACCCTGGAGGCATTCAAAAAAGGTGTAGACGTGGCACTCCAGGGCCTGGTTTAGGAGTCATGGTGGTGTTAGTTGATGGTTGGACTTGATGATCTTAGAGGTCTTTTCCAACCTTAATGATTCTATGATTCTGTGATTTAGTTATGGCTGAAAAGCTCTGCTCATGAGGCTTTTTTCTAATTTTGTTGAGTAGCAAACTGAGAATGTGGCCACAACTAAGGCTTTACCATATGTGGTTTGACGAAAGAATATTTGCATTGACATTAAACAACAAACTGTACTACAAACTTTTATAAACCTAGGCCAAAACCAAGATGTAGTGTCTGGGAAATCTGAGTTTCAAATATACCTCCAGATCTCCTGAAGTTTTTGTAAGACATCTGTTGAAATTAGTTTACCTTGACATGACTTATCACAAACGTACAAAACGTACGATGCATCACACTACAAAATGTAGTGGCTTCTTGGTATTATTTCACTAACTTTGCTGACAATGAGTGCTGTATACTTTCACACCAAGACTTAGTAATTAAGAATCATTTAGCATACATTTCTCAAAAAATTACAGTAACACCAGTGACAGAACTGGGATAGCTGCTATACTTAATTCTGCTTGCGACCACCCCTGCTCTATGTGCTTAGAAAAGCCAGGGACCTGCACTTCCTCAAAACAAGCTTCACTAGGAGGTGATCAACCCTCATGAAGCTCCATACCCACTGACTGTTACACAGAATTTAAACAATCTAAAGACACTATAAAGGACTACTACAAACCAAATAATCAAGTAAATCTGGTATTGCCCTCCTCATAATTGCATGTCAATAGGAAGATTAGTCTCTCCTAGAATTTCACAGGTGCCTTAATGCTTTGTGGCTCTTTATGGCTAGAGTGCCTGCTGTTTCTGGACATCTTGGTTATGTCCATTTTTTTAATAACTACTCTTTTCCACCCATCAGAGGAAACAAATTTAATTACTATTAACTGCTTGGATTTTGATCCAAGTCATTGACTTGTTTATTCGTGCTGACAGGTACGGGTCAATTCTGCCTCCCGTACCAACCTGGGAAAAGGTAAATATGATGAAGCAACTTCACCTTCTGACATATTCACAAATATTGCAATCCTTCTGGGGATTAGAATCATAGAACCATAGAATAGTTTGGGTTGGAAGGGACCTTTAAAAGCCATCTAGTCCAACCACCCTGCAATGAGCAGGGACATCTTCAACTGGATCAGGTTGCCCAGACCTCTGTCCAACGTGACCTTGAATGTTTCCAGGGATTAGCAGAGTACCTTCAAGAATTTATTTTCAATTATTCTGCTTGAGATTAAATTAGTGACAAAGGGAAAGGGTGGCAAGGCAATGAGAAGCACTGAAGTGACTTAAGGCTAATCACCGTAAGTATTCAGTTACTAATGACTTCTGGCCCAAATTTACCACATTACTTGTAGATGACAGCAATTTACATGACTGCAGTTCTCATCCACAAAAGATGAAGAAAATTTTGACCCATTACAGGATGACTTGCTTTGTGACTCATGTCAAAAGCACTTGCTCCTATCTAATAAACACTTTATAATAAACACCAACAAGTCTTTAAAACACTGTGTTTTTGATTGCCCAAAGTCCAGCTGTGCTACTTCAGTTTTGTGAGCTCACAAGCGGACCATGACAGAGAATCAATACTCTCTTGTAACTATAGCTCTCTTCTTTAAATGCATAGGTTTATTTCTTTGAAAAGAACACGCAACTGCCTGGAGCCCGAATGATTGCTCAATGATTGTGTTTTGGTTTCAGGGTGTCCTGGTTTCAGCTGGGATAGAGTTCATTTTCTTTCCAGTAGCTGGTATAGTGCTGTGTTTTGGATTTAGTATGAGAATAAGGTTGATAACACACTGATGTTTTAGTTGTTGCTAAATAGTGCTTACACTAGTCAAGGACTTTCGCAGCCTCCCATGCTCTGCCAGGTGCACAAGAAGCTGGGAGGCAGCACAGCCAGGACAGCTGACCCAAACCGGCCAAAGGGATATTCCGTACCATATGACATCATGCTCAGTATACAAACTGGGGGGAGTTGGCCGGGGGGGCAGGAATTGCTGCTCGGGGACTGGCTGCGTGTCAGTCAGCGGGTGGTGAGCGGTTGCCTCACTTGTTTGGGTTTTTCCCCCACCCTGGTTTTTTCCTTCTCTCTCTCTCTCTCTCTCTCTCGTTGTTTTGCTTCTCATTACAATATTATTATTATCATTATTATTATTTTTATTATTATTATTTAATTATTAAACTGTTCTTATCTCAACCCACTTTTGCCCTTCTGATTCTCTCCCCCATCCCACTAGTGGGGGCAGGGGGGTGTGAGCAAGCAGCTGTGTGGTGTTTAGCTGCCTGCCAGGTTAAAGCACAACAAGGGGATTTTGGGGTGGGGTTTTTTTTCCTCCTCTGGGACTTTACAAGCAAGCGCAGATCTGATCAGGGACCACAACTCAGACATCAAAATTTACCATGGTAACAAATTGAACATATACAATCAAAGAACTGTTACTTTGCAAAACCACACAGACCTATTTCCAATAGAATGCTCAAAAGATAAAAGTGAAAATCAACATGCTCTTTTTTTTTCAATTTTTAATAATTCTAAGAAGATTAATTTTATCTTCAAAGCAGTTTTAAGGACAACAGAGAGACTGAGCTTTGAGGTAATCACATTGACTGTAATAAATGAAGCAAAATGGTTTTAGTTAATACAAGCATTGTTTTAGTATTAAGGATTTTGGAGCTGAATTTTCAAAAAAATGAAGGCTGAATCTATCAAAAGCAGTGATCAAGAGCAAAAAAAGCCTACATATCTCCTTCAGCAGCAGTGACCAGAAGTCATAAATGGACAAGCATTCAGGGACAACGTGAGAGGATTTCTTCAGAAAACCTCTACCAGCAATGTACTTGTGCTCACATGGAACAAGAGCCTTTTTGGCCTTTCATCAACTGCCAAGCATTTATATATTGTGACTTAGGTTAGGAAAAAGGAAGCTACGAAGATGTGACTGAAAAAATCTTTGTGATACAGATGACTAAAAAATTTTGAAAAGATGGAGTGACTACTCGAAATTCCTGAAGCTCAGCCAAACTCAGCCACCTCATCATATGCTGCTGAACTAGCTGAATTTTTAAGTCAAGACACTAAGGTAAAGTGTTACCCTTAGAAATAATTTCAGTCTTTGCACTGGATAGAAAAGTCTCCCTAGTAAACAATTCTGGGAGGGAAGCTACAGAACAAGTGTTCTCAGAAGTAAGCTAAAGCACTACTGAATGGGATTTCTTCTAGAACCTGGAAGAACAAACTTGGGTGTGTAAATACAAGTTAAGTCTGAGGAAATCCTAATAATACACTACCTAAAGCATGCTGCTGAAGGAAAATACAAGGCTAGAGTCCAGATCTGTTAATTTCCAATACCAAATATGTAAGAAATTTCCACTGAAATTAAATTAAGAACTGCAAATCCTACAACAGGTTTTGATATCTCTGGTCCTATAGCAGAGAGCAGTCCATCAGTAACAGATACAAATGCACTGGTGGGACCTTCAGTTACTAAAGGACCACCCTCTACAGGATCAGGGAT
This sequence comes from Fregata magnificens, assembly GCA_013389945.1. Classification (NCBI taxonomy): domain Eukaryota; kingdom Metazoa; phylum Chordata; class Aves; order Suliformes; family Fregatidae; genus Fregata; species Fregata magnificens. The sequence continues at coordinate 34,559 of WAAD01023282.1, forward strand.
ACAAAAATATGTCTTCAAATTCACCTTTTTTTTTTTTAAATTAAAATGGAAATTACTTATTTTTCTCATCTTGAGATTAACTGAATTCAGTGTACATAGCTAGCCACGCTTCTAGGTTAGTGTAACTGGTGTAAGGCTGACTTTGGATACTGTGGAAATGACACAGAATCTTTTTATGTCAAAACCCAAGGAATTCCAGATAGACTAATGAAATTTACTGAACAAATGATCTGCAAAGTATTAGAAAGAGATAAACAACAAGTCATTAAATGAAATGGACACACAGGCACTACTATAGTACAATGATCTATAAAAACTGCTTAAGATAAAAGCTGTCCTTTAGGACAATTTTCTCTAGAATAGCAAAGTACTGCCAAAAAATGAGTCTATTAACACAGTGTTTCATAGACACAAATTACAAAATGCTCACTGGGGTAATGACTAATCACTAGAGATGACAACTAACAGATTTAGACCTTTAGAATGGAAAACAAAATACAAATTCAAGCCCTATATGCGACTCCTTAATTTGGTTCCATTTACGTGAATTTCAGAACTCCTTTCAGCTCCCTAGAAGCATGTAGAGTTCCTTTGATATGCAGCAAGGTAACAGCAATCAAATTATTGACCATAAGATATTCAACAGTCCATAAGAGAGGAATTTAAACTAATAGAACTGCTCAGTAAAACACTATCAAAGTCAGTACGGGGCATTTTTTGAGGAGGAGTTTCCCAAATATAAGATAGGAAAACTAGTAGGAACATAAATAGAAAAATGTCCTTATTTGTGTTTCAATCTAGTTCTAATACGTATTATAGCCGATTCTGACTCTCAAATTGCTTCTATTCGCTCTCTTGTCAATAGCCACCCACTGCATATTTCCTGTGAGCACCCGGATCTGAAAAAAATAAAGGGTAAACTATCTGCTTAGTTTGTTTTTAGTATGCATTTAGTAGATTCTTTCACATGGGAATAAAGAACAAAAATGTGTCCCTCTGGTAGGATTTTGTTTGAAAGCACAAAATCAAATAACTATCTGCTTAACATGGGTCAAGAAGTATCTTAAAATGAATAAACTAAAAAACAGAACAAAACATGTAGCAACACTTACCATGAGATTCACAACCATAGGACTGGAATTATTAAAATCTATGCTCTAGTCAGAGGCCTGTTCCTTTTTCAGTACTTATCCACAGTATTTCCAGAACACTTGTTTTGACCAATCTGTGTATTTGTCAAAATTCATTTTAAGTGGGCATTCGCAAAATCAAATTTTAATAAATCTTATACACAGTTCAGACAATGATAATAACAAAACATCCAGAACCAGGTATTTCCAAGTAGTTCATGAACGAGTACTTAACCACACTTAAGTGCACACGTCTCATTCAATTTTGGTTCATGGAACAAGATGGCCTTGTCAGCTCTATCAACAAAATCAGTAGCCTTTTTAGTACCTTAAAAATATACAAATTTATATTAACACATAGGCCAGATATACAGACACACAAGATGTTATGGATGGATACAGCCTGTAGATAAAGGCATCTTCGTTGAGGTCCTGCATGTGAACAAGGCATCCTAACTCCCATTACAGTCAGTGGATATCTAGTGGTATGTATAGTCAGTCAAGGCTGTAGAGATATTCAAATGACCAAAAGGAGACAGCTACTTTAAAATCATCTAAAACTCCAGTGACATTAACTAAATATCCACTGAGTGTAATGGGAGTTTAAACACCTAGATCACAGAGAGCACTGCATGTAGACACCTAAATATAGGTATCAATCTTGCACTGAATCATTCCATAGCTGCCAAGACTTTCCTTGCTGTTAAGCAGAGACCTCTAACAGTCTGGAGTCACCTTCCTATATGACCTACAAGAGCAGAACCAGATGTCAGCAAAACCAATGGTCTGCAGTAGCTATTTCAGATTTCAAACTTGATATTCAGTTCACCATATACAACAGGAAACACTGATCTCAAAACTCTGAATATTATAAGCATCTCCAAGTTCATCATCACCATGGATGCACTAGACATGTACACTGTAAAGAATGCCCATTATTAAAAACAATAACTTATATTCCACCAAAAAAGCTGATTAAAAAAGGTATAATTTTTTTATATGTAGCTCAAATATTTTTGAAACAGATGAACCGCTGTTCATCTGGAAAAAGATGTTCATGTGGAAAAAGAAAAAATGAGAAAGCAGCTCACAGCAACACCTGATGAAACAGGCTAGGAATCCTCTCTTTTCTGTGTTGTACAGTACTTTCTAAAAAGCTACTGCTATCACCTACTCAGTTTCAATAAAGAGAAAATATTTCTGCTCTCTGATCACCATTTTCTTCTATTTAACTACCAATATTAATAAACAGATTTAACAGATTTATTTTAGTCCTTTCTAAAATCAAACTTGGAAATTTTATTGGACTACTCCTGTTTCCCAAATACATGGCCATTTCTTCCACCTAGCACTCTGTCCCCGACTCCCTGTCACCTTTGCCAACAAAAACTTCGTGTTTGGATAAATATCTACCGGTGGGTTTTTTTAAAATCAGAAGTAATTAAAAAGGTATTCGCAATAGCAATATAATAAAATCTATTCACTTATTGCCTCCAAAATCAGAAATGTATGCAACAGGCTAGATTGTGCATTACTTAAACATCCTGAAAAGAAATCACTCACCAGCACTTTTGTGAGAAAAACATTGCAGATTTGTGTAGGTAAAGAAATTCCACTATCTCAAGATAAATACAGCTCAGATTAGATAGTACTAAAGCCAATTTGAGGACTACTGTGCATAAGCCAATATAACAAACCAACAAGACAAAGAGTAGTCAGTAACTAATATGAGAAACATATTAATGTTTAGTAAAATGTTATACTGCCACATGTAAACTAAAGGAAGAGCTGCATGTTTACAGCAACATAGTAGTTCTACATTAAAGGCACTTTTTTTTAATGTACATGCTACCTGTACCTAAAGTAAAACCACATCTAAGACTTAAAAGCATGTGTGCACATTTTTTTACATATATATACACCTATGTATATAGATTTAAATTAAGAAAATTAGCAATTGAGATTTCTCATAGTATACAAATATTTAGCAAAAACAAAATACTTACAGCATCCTTTTCAAAATAAAAAACCTTCACACTGATTTCTTAAGCTAATTTCAGCTAGCTTGTGCCTTCAAAGAGGCAGAAAGCCTTCATTTTCTCACCTTCACCATTCCATTCAGAAGAACATCCTATCTACCTAGCCAGCTCCCATGCAGAAAGTTTTCTTTTGTATTGGGATGCCTGGGGGAGGGCTGGAGGGAGGAGCTTGGTTGCTCTTCTGACAGCAAGAAATGAAATTTTGTGATCTCACTAGAAACACAGTAAAAAAGGAAAAAGTGCATGGGCGATACTTTTGAAGAATAAACACCTAAATATTAATCAATTATTTTCTTTCTGCTGAAATCATAGTTACATTTATTAAAAGCCGAGAGGATTTTTTGTTCAATCAGAAATATGTATGTAAAAACCTATGAAAGCAAAAGCTGTCCTGCTTCACATTTCACTCTGAGCTTTTAACCAGATGAACTTTCCAGCATACATTAAATATTGGCACAAATTTTGCCCTTCGTTAAAAGCTTTTGGTTAGAAATTTGAGTTATCTATTACTGTTTTTCATCCCTTAATTTCTATTTTTTAATATTCCCAGGCTACGATGTATGTTCATTGTACCTTATAAAGACAAAATTTCAAAGTCAAATATACTATCTCATATATACAAGATCAGAGCCCAAAATGCATTCAATATCACATTATGCCGTAACTTCTGTTAAAACATACAAACCTTGTTTGAGCAAAATAAAACCCACAGCATTTACCCTCACATCTGAAATTGCTTATATTTATTTAAATAGAAGTTATGTATAAAACCAACAGGTATTGGACAGTAACAGGTATAAATTAATGGTAAGTGCTATTGCTAAGTAGTTATTTCTCTTACAGTTACATCAACAGAACCCATTACTGTCAAAAATTTTTTTTTACTCTTTATTGGGTAGATTCTAAATCTTTCCTATCATCTTTCCTGATGATAAGTGTTACTATGGGTTTTGCTGGAAGAATTCTACTGAAGGAACTAAGCTGTCCTTAAAAGCCAGGCAGCCCTAATGCATGCAAACAGAAAAACAATTGTGATCAAACACTCTGCTTGATAGGTATCATCAGCAAAGGAAACAACTAAAGATGGTTTTAAAGAAATAAAGACGCTAAGTGTTCTGTGATGCAAACAACAATAAGCCATTTTAAGTTCCAGTGTAAGTTATTTTTCCAGAAAGCAATAGTATGTTCTCGAGACAAGTTCAATTAAGAGAACAGAATTTTAAAGATCAGTAAAGCATCATTCTATAATGGCACTATATCTGCTACAGTCAAAAGCAGCCACATCTATAATGTTGTACCAGCTAGTACCACTAAATACAAAAAAGATCCTTACCTGGACATATTTTTTTCTGCTCTATCTTCTTTATCAGTCCATCCCTGTAAAAAATGGGGCACGGGTAGTAAAGACAGAACTCAAAGGAGCAAAAAGAGCTGCACTCCTTCTGCCCTTTTTGCACAGTGTAGTATCTACAATCAGAAAAGAGGAAGCCATGGAAAACAACCAGATTTTTATCTGTAGCTGTTAAAAGAAAGCCTTAGGACTTGCAGCTAAGAGCAAAACACTTAGACAAGTAACTTTTATTGTGTTACTATGTGAAATTTACTTTCTCCTATTAGGAAGGCAGTTTCTTAAAGGCGGGAGAGGGGGCAGAAAACTAGCTTCATAGTAAGAACATTGTTTTCTTCCCAGTTTCATTCCTTATTCCTCAGTACAATGAAAAAAAGAAAAAAAAAAAGCTGAAGTTCAACACCAAAAAGATAACGTTCATTATAGAAATTATTAACTCTGTTAGTCACCATGTTCTTGACATGGGTCTGTCTCTTCCATTAACTGCAAAGTATAGCACTCTTCTTTTTCCTTTTTATTGCCAGAGCACAAGAAAAATATTTTTTCTTGGTAGCATTAGTATACCACCATTAGTCTAATGAGTAAGAGTGTGCAGCTGTCAAGAGCTGAAAAAACAGATTTTTGCATAATTAAATGTATCTTGTGACTGTGCCATAGCTCTAAACACTAGATGCTGCTTTAAATTACTGATCAGATCAATATGGTCATTAAAGATATCGAGGCATTTTACAGTTCATGCACACCGCATGACCCTCTTATCCTCAAATTCTATCCAGCCACCTCGTCTGCTAGCTTCTATCTACTGAGAAATACTCTGTGGTATAATCCTAGAAATCTGTGTCTCCTATATTCAGTGGGAGAATAGACATACAATGCGTGCCTCTGACTTAGAGGAAGAAGGGTTCATACAAGGTTTCTCTTCCTATTTTTCCCATTTATAGGAATGAGATTGCTATTTAAGTTCCTAACAAATCCAGCACAATTTCCCTCCTTCTCCTATCTGATTGGGACCTTCCCTCAATAGCTCACTGACCAGGGACCCCTCACTATACGTGAGAAGTCTGAAATTCAGATCATTGAAAACCTAATCCTTCTCACTACATCCCCCTTTAAGATACATCTGTATCTTTAGGATACTATGTCTATAATTGGCTAAAATTACAAGATGGATACAAGATACCAGATGGATAAAACAGGGAATAGAACTTAAATTTCAAACAAACGTGTCACTATCGTCAACTGATGTTAACTGTAAATCTAATTCTGAAATTTGTACACTGCCTATTCAATAGCCTCTCTATTATTCACACAACACTCATGCACAGAAAGTTCAAGTAAAAAAGTGTTTTACAGAGAGAAAACAAACACATTTATCAAAAATTAAATGGAAAACAACATTACTTTACTTACATGCTAAAAACGTCTAGTAACTTTAACCATAATAGTTGGAAGGAAAATTACTCAAGCCTGAGAAAGACATTCCATATTTTCAAGAAATGGATCCTGCAAAATAAAGTCATACAATACATAACCAGATCGTGGCATCCGCTGATGAAGAACTCTACTGAATTTGATATAAAATACCTTTTGATTGTTTTAATCTAGGTTAAGATTCTCACAGAGACAAATCACAACTGTTAATTACGGAGCTTACTGGACCTTCTGGTTATGGTTCACTGCCCATTAGTTGGCACTGACCATAAGTGATTCTGAGACAAATATAGTGATGCCAATGATCCTCCATTAGCCTCAGGAAACGCAAACCACTGTTTCACACAGAAAACCCCACAAAACACAGAAAATTCAACTGTGCACATAACAGCAAATAGGTATGAACACAGACATCAAAATGCTCTCCTGAAGGCAAAATCCCAATCTCTGGAGAGCCAGGAATGGAAATCATGTCAGATGGAGCACAGGTATGGCATATTTTTAGTTTCTTTAAAGATACCAACACCACAGCAATAGAAGATGTCTCTTTTGGGCATAATAAAAATACACACAAGTCATAATCATAGCAAAAAGCTTATATTAACAGAAATCAGCTGTTATTTTTGCCTCCTTACCACACGCAATGAAAAAAGTTTTCCAAGTAACTTTAGAATTAAAAATAAACAGTTCCTCCTCATTAATGCAACTTTGTGAAATTTGGTAAACCTACATAAGTGATATCATGACAGATAGAATTTCTTAACAAAAAATCCTAGTTTTTCTATGTTAAGAAACTAATTTCTCTTAAGTCCTTAAATCTGCACACTGCCCTGGAGCAACAGCACTATATATAAATTTTCAGGGTGTGAACCACATGGTTTCATTGCCTCTGCTTGAACCAGAATTATCACTGATCAGTGCCTGAGAATGTTGTTCTGCTTTTGGTGCAATGGCTCTTTAGCGGACCTTCTGCGGGACAGTCACATGACAGCAACATGGAACACACAGAGGTAGTTGCACAAATACAGTCCCCCTGATGACTGCATTTGTCAAGGCACTGATGCCAAGTAGAATAAAAAACTTAAGTACACTTCCCATTCTGTGTATAGATCTTTAGAGACTCTAGGGAAACTAGCCTGTGCGTTTAAAAGGAAGACAAGCTAATCAAAACCATCTTGGTCATGGCTTTCAGGTAAACATCTTTGAAAAATGTGGTACAGGATAAAACAGTCAGCAAATTCAGTGATGGTTTCCATAGTACCCAATCAAATAAGAAGCGGAGGCCTGACTTGATCACATCATAAGGACTTACAGATGAAAGAGAGCTTTAATAGTGGATGGCTCCTCAGTCCAACAAACAAAAGCTGAGGTTGAAAGTAGTCAAATGCGGACCAAAAAGGGCACACGTGATGAACAATTAAGTACCGAAACAACTTGTGAACACTTGTGGCCTTCTCAAATACTCAAAATCATTACTGTTTGATTACATTAGACCTCGTTTTCTAATCCCCACCTAGCTCTATACATATACGTACACAGTTTGAGAATTGACAGCAGATTTTCATAGGACAATATTTCTTTATAACATGTATTTGGAGTAGTATAACAGTTATTAACCCTGATGCTTACAGCTCATAAATGATATTTCTTACAAGTTTATGTAATGGAGGCAGTTCATTGCTCAGCAATAAAATTTCATACTCCTTGGTAATTCAAGCTTTTGCATCAGATACACTTGCAATGAAAATTATTTGTAGAAATTTGTTTACTACAGCTGCAGCTTGAGAGAATTTGCGATCCTCCCTCCTGTCTGTAAGCTAAACTGGCAGACAGGGAGAAAGGCATGCCCACCATTTGGGAAATACTATAAACTCTGACATAGCACATTAAGAGCTATCTCTAAATTACACACACACATTTATTATGACGCAAACTCAAATGCATCCATCACGGGCTGAATTAATTCAGCTGCTGGCCAGAAGCTGCAGGATTCTCCTTAATTTCAAGACCTAGATGAGATTCCAGGAAAGTCTCTTACAAAAATATCATATCCCCGGAACAAGAGTAATATGCGACAGCAGGCACAAAGAAAAGTAGTGGGGAAATCCATCTTCTTTGCTTTACTTGGAATGCAGAATAACTAAATATTACATATACAATAAAACCAAACCCAACACACACACACACAGAGAAACTATGATATTATACAAAATATCTAAAGGCATGAGTCTGTCACAGAAAAAATGAGGGGCTCTGGCTAGTAAGTACCTCCGAGATAAACTAAAGGTATGCCCCAACCCCTCTTAGAAAAGAATCTAATAGTTTAAAGTACCTGATGTATTTATCAATATAATAATTTATATGATTGCCATTTCCTTTTTCATGCTGCATGATGAAATAAGAAATCACATGGACATGAAATTTGGAATTTGGTAAATAGCTAAGTGGCTTTACAGAATAACAGGAAATAGCTTTTATGGTAAGTACACATTAAACGCATTGTTACACAAAGTAGCTTTCTGCCTAATGACCTAATGTACACTGAATAAGTCTGAAAATTAGCTCAGTGCCTGAAGTTCAAGTTATTCCATCTGTTTCTTCTTAGTATTCTGAAAAACAGTAATTTTGAAGCATTTTATATTTCTCAAAAGTCAGATGCTGAGAGCATGCAAAATATTGCTACTACAATCTCTGAAAGTTTTCCAGCATTTCTGATAAAATCTCGCTAACAAATTTTATTCTTGAAGACTCACCTTTTATTGCATGGCTCCAAACACAACCACGAAATGACAAATGCAAGAGCACTAGCAAAGACTGAGTCATTCAGTTTCAAACCTATTTCTTACTGTAGCTCCCTGTAAGACTAAAATCTAACTTCAACATGTCAAGAATGCAACTTGTAAAAATTATGCAGTACCAAACAGCTTTACAAATTAAAACCAAACCAATCATAAATGCTAGTGAATTAGAATACAATATTTAGTAGTTAGATTAATGCGACAAAGCAAATTTAAAAGAAAGTTAATACTGAAATAATAATTTATCTACTTTCTCCAAAGCCTCCCGGATCTCAGCTGTCTATTCCTCCTCTCTAGCTAGCTGGGGTATCTGATTTATCAAAATGACTTGAAAATTTAGTTTCTTTCTTTGCTTCCAGTTACCATCACACTGGTTCTATATCTCCTACTTACAATAACTGGTAGGCATTAAAAATGTATATGTAGTCACTGTTTTGCTACCATATCTGCAGAGCACTTTGCTCATGTGTGGTCCAGTTGTGATGGACACTCAGACATGCCAGCTGCCTCCGTGACTCAAGAAACTCTCTCTCATTCCTCTGTGCCAGTGGAGACACTAACTCCTCATCCAGCAGTCAAAAACAGGGCGATTGTAAACTCATCTGTAGTATTTTTCATTAGATTTCTACAAATATTCCCTCATTGTAAACAGTGCAAGAAAAATAATACAGAAAGTCTGGGGATCTGCCTGACTGTCGTCTAAAATCAGAACTTTATTCCAGGTGATATTCTGCAACTTTTCAGGGCTTAATCCAGCAGCACGAGGCAGTTACAGACACACCACTTCCAGAGAATCACAGCAACGACTGTGCTCATTGTACATTGTTCTGTAAACGCATTTTTGTGGCTCTTATAGCAGATTTTGGACATGAAGGAGTCTAAAACAGTGGCTGTATTACTTGAACGTCTTGCTTATGCAGACACGTAGAATATGATATCCCAGGAAAATTTAGCCACACAATAAAATTAAATAGGATTTAAGATCACCAAGTTTCACATCCCATAAAATACAGATTAAGTACAGTAATTGCAAACAGTTACATCTGAGTCATGCCCATAAATTATATATAGGCTACAATACTTTCGGTTTCAAGCTATGTAGAATCCACCATGTCCTTTGGGGATTTTTTTCAGTGATTAGCTGGTCTTAAAATGCACATCTTCATATCTTGAATGTATGTAGCTCTCATCCCAACTACAGAACCTATTACAGCTTTTCCTGGAGGATTAGAGAGGCCTTTGTTTATGAAAAACATTTTCTACTTGTAGTTGCATAATTATATTTTTAAAAATGGGGTTGGAAGTGATGTCCTAAAGCCAACTAGTTCACACATTAGCCCAAAACAGCATCAACTCTACTGATGTAATTCCTGGAGATATTTGTTTAGGCTCTTGTTATAAGAGATGGTGATTCCAAAACCTTCATGTGCAACGTATTCTAGTGCTTCACTATTCTCGCTGCCAAAAAAGGTTTTTCTTGTGCTTCATCTGAATTTCCTGAACTGCAATCTCAGCCTGTTACTTCTTGTTTCACTCATCACAGACATGAAGTTGAGTTTATTCCACATTTCTTCTTAATTATTTGAAAATGGCTATCACGTTTCCTTTCATCTTCTCTTCTGCAGACAAAATCCATCTGAACTTTACATTGTAACTGATACTTCTCAGGCTCCAAATCACTCTTACAGCATATTTCTAAATCCTTTTAACATTTACTTTGCATGCTGTGACTGTCAAACCTCAGAAAGAGGGAATGGAGCAGCAGACAGAAGCAGCTGGGACATTCTATAGCATTCTTGAACATACTACCATTAAGGAAATATCATCTTTATACTTTTACTTATTACAATGATTACTCACCCAACAAAGAGTTACATTCCAGCCATTTCCATCCTTACTTCTCCCCTTATCTCAACATCCTGGCTTCACTCCTGAGACCTGTTCAGTTCTCCACCACTTCCTTTTTGGCTCAACAGCTGTTTGCTCACTCTAGTGTTCTCAGAAATTCACAATTTAGCCGAAGACGATCAGATTTTCATGGAAATTGAAAAATAATCCCTGGACTCATATACACATCATGTTCCTTCTCTTCCAAAATCAAAAGCAAATAACTAACATTATAAACTAGATCATCTTACCACTTTCCTAAAACGACACAAACATGATGAAAGGCTGAAAGATTTACCGCATAACAAAGAAAATCTTACCTACAATACTTTTTGCGTAATATTGTCTTTAGTTCAGGCTTGATAAACATACACACAGAAAATTATCAGTATTATAATACTCATTTTTAGCAGCCCTCAGTAAATATGATCTTTGTTGGACTAGGCCATCTCCAGAGATCCCTTCCAACTGCAATGATTCTGTGATACAAAGGGATCACTGTACTTTTTTTCTTCTTCAAGTAATGAATTGTTGTTCTGAAAGGTTGAAGAAACACTGTATTATATATATGAATAGCAGTGACTATCCACAAAAAGTTATCTGATGCACAAAAGAAGAGGAAAAGCAATTTTTACATTGCATAATCATGTAAAAAACAAAGGTTCTCTGTCCATAAAAAAAATCCATTTTAAATCAAAGGTACAAAAGATGATGACTGCCCTTGAAAACACAACATTAACTTTACTAAATTAATAATCCATTGGAGATTATGGATAATGAAATAATGATTAGGGTTTATGAATTAAATTATTATTTCATTTTATCAAAGAATAACACAAAAATAATATCAGCATTTCAATATCTTGAAGAGAAGACAAGAAATTACTTTAAAGTATGCATGAAAATTATTGTGTTACAAAAAGAAGTCGTCAACCTCTTAATGGACTAATGCATACTGAAATGTAGTAAGGCACTTTGCTCAGTACTTACTTACAGAGAAAAATTCACACTGCCTCATTCTTCTACAGTCCAGAATCCAATAAAATTACATGCTTATGCATGACAGCATCTGAAACACTTTGACAATTACCATTAGCCTGAAGCCAGTACACAGCTAAACTCTGAACAAAAAAAACTTAATTTTATCTTGGAAAAAAATGAAATGTATTAAACAAAAAACGCACTTCACAGTTGTCTTAGGAGATGTCTTAAATCATATGCTTCCCATTGCTGTTACACGATAAAATAGTAGAAATACTGCAGTTAAGGAAGGACTTTGGTCAAGGCAGACCTCATTTAAGAATCATACCCTCCACTTGCAATTGTGATGAGGACACTGTGCACTCAGCAATGCTAGAAAATGTGATCTGTATCAAAACAAGCAAAGTTTAAATTAGCCGAAGTAAATGGTCATTATGTCTTCTACTTATGGTTGCAATCAGCATTGAACAAGAATGTGAATATCTGAATATATCTTTTTTTCCTTATCCCTTTACATATTTTTTTCTCTCAGTAATTTTTTTCACTAATTAGCTATTACAATCTTTACTGGTCTACCATAATGAAATAATGAGTATGACAAAAAGGTGTCACAAGAACAGTCCTGTACACAACTTCACACAGATCCTCACCCAGAACACGGTCACTGCTGCAGCTGCACACTTTTTGCATTACTAAGTGCCAAACACATATTCGTGAGTTGGGGTGGGGGGGGCATCTCTAGAAAACAGTATTAAATTTCATACCATCATAGAATAATTTTCAGGAATTCTTTTTCATTAGACAAAATACAATCTTCCCTGGTCCCCTGGGGAAGATAGTTCTAAGTCCTTGCTATCTGCTCAGTGGAGCAGCCTCAAACAAGGGGCAAGGCAGGATCTCGCTTTTAAGCACTTGTCCCCCACCGCAGACTCTTAAAAAGAGGGTGGACCTGGGCACTAAAACGGCGTGTGTAAAGCCTCCAGCATTTCAGAAGCGCTGCCTGCCACACTCTGCCTCAGGCTCTGACCTACAGCGCCTCAGGGCCGGCACCCAGCACTGGCCTCGGCTGAACCCCTCAGCCCTGAGCGGGGCTCTCGGGGGCAGACAAGCGGCCTGACCCCGCAGGCCTAGTCTGCCGGGGAAAAACACGGCCCCTGGGGCACGCAAGGAGAGAAGACGACACCAGCAGCACGGGCAGGGACAGGGCCTGGAGGATAACCTTTGCGGGAATGGACTGAGGGGGAAGCAGCTCTATGGAGAACATGGCGGACGCCGAGGGTAGGGCGGGAACGCTAGCCCCGCCCCCTCCTCCGGCCCCGCCCCCTCCGGCCGTTCCCCTAGCAACGCCT
>WAAD01023283.1:11669-24535 GCA_013389945.1 Fregata magnificens
GCCTCCCCGCCGAAGAAGGGCCCCCGGGAGGATTCAGACGGGGCGCTTTCAAGGCTGGAAGCGGGAGCTCGGCGTGCGTTTGCCGGGCTGGGAACGCGGCCGCCGTCCCCTCTCCCGGGGCGGGGGGCTGGGCGCTGGCCTCCTGCGAGAGGCGTTAGGCCGTGCCCGTCCCCAGCCCCGGCAGGGCCTGGGCTCGCTCTGCCCGGGTGAACGGGAAGGCTGTGAGCGTCTCCCCTTGGTACCCGCAAAGGGATGTCAAGCTCCGCTTTGGCCTTCTCCCTCCTCTTCCTTCAAGCTTTGTTTCAAGCTTAGGGAATAATTGCAGTTAGTGACACTTCCTTTAAACCTGCCTGGTCGCTAGAAGAGACTTTTACAGGCTTCTTGAGAACCTTGCAACATGAGAGACGTGTCGCTCTTGTTGAAATATTGTAAATATCAGGCTCAGGTTGAAGTTTTCAGTGTTAGGGCACAGCTGATGGTCTTACCTGGTTAGCTGAGTAGGGAAGAGTTGGGTATAGCTCCCTAGTTCTACAAGTCGCTATATTTTTCTTTCATATTTAATTTGGCTTTGCCAGGGAATCAGTTTGCGTTATTCTTAAGACCCTTCAAACTGTAGGTATGAAGAAGCTTAAGCTGGGACTTGAGAGTTCATATGATTTGTTACATATATGCAATAAAATGTTTCATGGTCAGGAGGTGGTTCTAAAAGATTTATCTGAAATGAATGTTACTGTCCATAACAACCTGATCTTACTTTTAAGCTTCTGTTTTGGCAGAATGTGGTGAAAATTCATGAATTATTCCTTTTTTTATAGTTTTCAGCTTCGGCATCTCCAGGGGTTCTAATACTAGGGTTAATCAGTAAAATAACGGAAGCTCCTGTAGCAAAGTAGCTACTGAGTAATAATGCACTCTGTAAAGATACTGCTTTTCATTTTGTACTTATGTCTAAGGAAGTCAGTGAATGGTGTCTCTTATTACAGTATGGCTCCCACTGTGTCTTTCTTCCCAGGCTTTCTGGTGTCATGATTTTAAATTCACTTTTTCCATGCTTGCTTATTTGCCTTCATGTAGAAAAGCTGATCTTATTCTGTAAAATTTGCGTTAGTCTAGTCTGTTGTACTTTTTGTTTTAAAACCTTGGGGTTTGTTGTGGTTTTTTTCCCCTTTTGTTCATCTGTAATTAGTACTACGGTACACTTGTGAAATATTTATTCCTTGTTGCTTGAACTCTTTGTTACTGGAGGTTCACACACATGCTCCTATCAAACCATTCTCTTTTTATTTGTTGGAAATAGCTCATGAAAGGTGAGAATCATTGTGTTGTTCGCAGTGTAAAGTGTTGACTCTGTGTGATTATCTTAACTAAGTGCAATATTTCAACTTGGAGGTGCAGTAAAGCTCTTTGAAGGAGGAACCATCTTCTTGTTTATTCTGTTTGCAGTATATCTAGTCCTGTTGGTTCCTTATCCACCAGTAAGGCTTCTAGGCAGACAAATAATTAATAGTTGATGAGTTTCTAAAATGATTCAACTATCTTGTTGCTTTTGTCTTCTCATTATACAGTAGCATCTTGATTAGGAGCTCCCTAAGTGCTTTGGGTTTGTAATCTCCTTTACCAGTGTGTCTGGTAAGGTTGCATCAGGTTTGGGTGCTGTTCTATCTTTTCTCTGATTTGGGTTCCTTTCTGCAGCTGCATTGTGTGGCATCTGATAAGTGAATATTAAAGCATGCAGACGTGTGTTCACAGTACTTAACCTCTTCTCCCCTTTGCCCAGAATACTCTCTTAGCCACAGTATGGTAACTGTACCTGCTGATAGGAATAACCACTGCAGAATTAGAATATGAGGGAGTAGGAATATTGTGCTATGTTTGAAGTGTGGTATTTCAAGAGTAAGGGGGGATTGCAAATGCTTTTGATGGGGAATGTATTTGAACAGAGTTTTGTGGTGTTGGCTCAGTAAATCAATACGAAATGTCATGCACCAAGAACATCTGGACACCTAAATGACAAAAAGATGTCACTTGTAGATTGCCCTTCAGGTTTCTGTTACTTAAATTCTGGTATGACTTTGCTTGTTATAATATGCTCAGTGGTATTTTGGCAGCTGACATAGAAGAAAACTTAATAAAGCTGTTTAAAAATAATTATTTTATGATAGGAGATGTTGTGATTTTTGTAGTGGGTGTGGAAGTTTACTTCTGTCTATGCCAGAACTGAAACTGTTCCCATTAAAAAGCGTATGGGTTTCAGCAGTTAAGTGTAGGTTATTTTCCTACAAGAGATAAAACTCAGCATGTGATTTCTGGTGCTCTTTCTATTGAAGTTGATTGTGGTAGGAAACTAAAGAGAAACAACTTCTCCTCTCAAAGGTACTGCTGTGCTCTGATTTTTTCTAAGTGTTAGGAGTTTGTCTTGCCCTATGATTAAGACATTTGGTTCCATTGGTGCAGTTGAGAAATCAGGTGAAGTTGCAAAATCAATGATCTGTGTTTTGTATTAGTATTGCTTAAAGACAGCCTGTTCTGCTTGCCTCTACTATTCTTGACCGTTCAACTGTTGGCTTGATAATATGCTTGCCATAGAAGTACATCTAGATCAATGTTTTGTGCTCTTTATCCTATCCAATTTCCTTCAGCGTGTCTTATCCATGACAGAATTTTCAACTGAGGCAAACTGGAAAAGGTCAGTTGTCCTGTGCTGTACGTTTTGCGTGTTACTTTCTCTTGAACCTTGAAAGTGCAGAAGAATTTGGGTTTTGTGAGAGTTTTATATTATCGCATTATAGAATATGTTCTCCAGTGAATTTAAATGTTATTGATATATGAACATCTTAACTTTTTGATCACAAATTTATTTATCATTGACTTTTGTGGAGATGAGGAAGTTCATTTAAATGAATGGTTTGTACTAATACTTTTAGTACATAGGCTACAAAGTACTCAAATATTATTACTTCACATTGATAGTGTGAGTTTAGAAGTTTGTATGTCCTGTTAAATGCTGTAAACTAGACGTGTGAAGAGGACCCAGTTGGTAGCTTTTTTAATCTTTGGACAAGCTTTGTAACTGTAAATATTAAATTTTATTTTCCCCCCTTTTTCTAGAATATTCTGGTTTTGAGTTGCCAACTTGTCACATTGTGCCACTTGCTCATTTTCTACATATATGTAAAAATTTTAATACTTAGTTTTGTTATATTCCAAGCATGGTACTTTCTTCTGTGAAAGGGAAGAGAATTATGCAGGGTTCCCTTATTATGAATTGAGGGAAAAGGGAAAGACTAACTTCATAGTGTATCTGCCTTGTGTTGCATTGAGATTACTATGTTTAATCTAAATAGGGACGATTAAATTTTGTGCTTTGTTAAATGGCCTGCTGCTGGTGTTTCCAGTTGGACTGCATATTTACCATTCCTGAAGTATCTGCCACTTAGAAGCAACTAATTATAGAAACAATTACTTCCATATTTGTAAAGTTTGTCTTAAAATAGGTGAAATGTGACCTGTCTTACTACTAAAATGACTTTTAAGTTATGAAATCCAAAATTCAGAAGCAGGATTGTTTTTCTAAAAAAAAAAAGTTTTGAGCCATGTTTTTATTTTACATTTGTGATGAGACTTCTTGTTTCCAGATTTTGAGACAGTAAACCAGCTGATTTTATTATAGCCCTCTGAAATGTGTCATCTGTGTCTATTTTCTCACCCTGCAAATAGTAAGATTGATATCCAAGTGTTCTCCTCTAAGAGAGCAAGCTGACAGAGATCCAATTTAATGGAAGATGCTGAATGACATTAAGCTACAATGAACAAAAACTTTTCTAAGATTAAACGTACAGTGCTATAACTATAGGACAAAGTTTACCAGTCTGTTCCTGCTTGTGTCATCTTCTGTCTTTGCAGCTGTTGATGACTACAGTAGCTTTTATATAGGAAACAAAGGATCGCTTCAGTATATATGCTGTCTTGGAAGAGTTGTAATTGTTGGACTGAAATATGTAATGAGCTACTGCAAAACATTTTGTAACTTGAAACTAGGGATATCTACAAAAGAGACTTCTGTACAAATCTTGGTTTCTTTTGAAGGGGTGTGCTTCCATTAACAGGCAACTGATTGAAAATCTGATGTTTCAGCATGACTTAAATTTATATTTAGAATCGAGTTTGATTATCAAAGGTCAATTTCAATAAAGCTTTGTTTAGCTTTGTGATGTGAAAGGTTGAATAAACATGAAAAAGGTGCATTCCAAAATAAAATCAAGTTTGGTCTTGCAGTATTTGCAATGTTTGCCTTTAGATTGCCTGATCAAAAACATATGTTACTTTATCTTAACTATTTAGAGTCTGACTTTGCATTTACTGATGTCAGTGGCAAAGTGCTAATTTTAGTGGATGCAGGTTAGAATAAATGTCAATACTGTGAGAGCAATTAGAGCATAAATTAGTATCACAAGTGCTCTGTTGTAAGTATTAGGGAAAGTGTAGGAACCTTCCCCCAAATTCTTTAGCATTTCACAAATCTTTCTCGTCTAATTCTTTCTGTTTGCTTGCGGTTACAAACCAGTGGCATGATCAATCCTGTTAGTTCTGTCCATCTGCACTTGTCACTCCATTTGTATTGTGTGGATGAAGTCTTTGAGGAATTGCGTTCATACATATTTGCATGCACTTTGATTTAAGCACTTAGTATTTGCTTCTGAAACAAAATCCTATTTAAAAAAGGATCTCATCTCTTATTCTGGGGTTTACTTCAGTGGTCATTTGTTGTGTTTTCCACTGAGTATCAAGTGTATCAACAAGGTATTTAAAAAACCCAAAAAACCAACAACAAAAAACAACAACAGGCTGTTTTATTTGGCGCTATTATTTCTGTGTCTGGCCAAAGAAGCACAGAGACAACCTGTTAAAAGAAACACGAAGTCTCAGTTGGAGATATCTTTTGCTTGTCCAGTGCAATGAGAAATTAGCAGCACCTTTACTTACTACTAAATTGATCATTCTTTGCTTTTGCTTTTTGTTTTACTTTCTCTTCTTACAGTATTAAGGGAATATTATTTCTGTTGTTCTGACAACGTATTAGGAGCCAGGAGACCTAAAATGCCATTTATTAAGAAGAGGAGTTACTTTGTCTATCTTCACCAATCCTTCCTCCTAGCTGAGAAAACCATAGTCCTAAAAAATCTGCTTAGATAACTTTGGGCAAATTACTTAGCGTTGCTATTTTGTTTCCCTCAACTGTCAAATGAAACCACTAGCCATCTGTGGAATGTACTGCAATGTCTGGATAATCACATTGGAGAGTTAATTCTGTTTATATTTTGGTTTGGTTAGCAGTCTGACCTGACTTAGTACAATTGTTTCCTCTTTTTGCTTTAAGTTTAATAAAGTTTAGTGTCCTCATCTGAAGACAGATCCTATGTAAAAAGGAACTTTTAAGTATTTTAGAGGGACTGGTAAAATACTATAAGGAAGCAATATGTTGAAGTTAGTCTTATTTAATTGGTAATACACTTGAGCTGTCTTTGTTTTCTACCCTGAAGTGGAAATGGAGCCTCGTTGTCTAATGAAATGTATCAGTTGTGCTGAGGATTGCTTGTATTATGCTTGCAGAATGATTTTGAAACACCTGTATTAAGGTTTTTAAGTTTTCCGTGGCTATTCTGGTAAGTTAGCATATATATATGTATATGTATAAATATATATTTTTTAAAATATACATATATATATTGCCTACAGAACAAAATGCGAAATTTAGAAATGGAGGTTTACCCTAAATTCTTCTTTTTGCTGAAACAAGTTTCTTGGAAGCATTAAAAAAAAAAAAAAAAAAAAAAAAAAANACCAAACCAACCTGTAGGTACAGATTAAATTGCTCAAGAAACCAGCGTTTAAGGTATAATGCATGTAAAAGATTTCTGAAGTGCAGTTTTGACTCCTTTAAATAACAGACACTATCAAAGTTCTGTATGCAAAAAAAGAAATTAACTTTCAAATACACCCGTATGTGTTTATGATTACAGGATATGCTGTATCTTTACTTAGTAGGTAAGCTAAATATGTTATGAGCTGTACAGAAAATGATAATTAAATATATCAGCCAATTGCTCTGTCATAGCAATAGTTAATCATTACCTGTATAAGAGCCTGGGCAACAGGAAAGAAAATATTGAAGTTGTCCTTCTAGTTTTGGCATCTCTGATGATGATGATGAGATTTTGAACCTAGCAAAATCAAGCAGAATAATTCAAATGAAATTTTTCTAAACTTGTCAAATTACATGATAAATGTTGTGTGTTTTGGTTGTTGGGGTTTTTTAATAAATTAAAAAAAAAAAACCACCCCAAACCTAAAAGACGTATAATCCTATTTTTACTGGGAAGATTTAAATAAATCAAATTCCATCCAAAATACTTGGATGGAAAAGTAAGGTAGGGATTATCTTTGCAAACTGACAAGAAATATTTTGCTGTGGCAGCCTTGCTGATGGGAGTCATTCAGGTCCTGCTTTCATCAGTTATGTCTCCTTCTTTTTAATACTTGATGTGAAACTGTTCTCTCATAATACTAATAGTGAATGATAATATAATACAATATCACAAAAATCATTGTAATGAGACCATTCCACAAGTGACTCACCATTAAGGAATGATCTTTGTATTTCCATATCAATCTCCCAAAATAATACAGGGAAAGAGCAGACAGCCAGACAGGAAAGACCTTTAAAATAAGGAATCTTGTCCCAACCTGAATCACCAATAAAATATTTTGACTATTTTCTGAGCTAGTACTAGAGTGGTTTATAATTAATTTCTTGGCTAAAGTTCCCTTGACGTGTTGCTGGGAGATAGTGACCAGCAGATTAGGAATAGTTGTTTGAAAGTTTTCAGTGCTTCATTAAGAATACCATATTTGTAAAGCACTCATCCTAGTTTTTCTGTTGAATTTTCTATGGATGAGACAGCTTTGGTGTGCTCCTTTAATGTTTATGCCATCTGGTTTTGTAGGCCAGCCCACAACTGAATCTATTCTTACGCAAATATTTTTGCCTGGCAATCTTGAAATAGCATGAAAAAACCCTCTTAGTTTTCAGGGAGGGATTTGAGCATCGGTATTTCTGTCATTTATTACATGACCACTGTGCATAAGCACTCAATTTTTTTTTTTTTTAATGAAAAGTGTTTATCCCCACGGTGCTGCGTGTTGAGGAGAATGCCTTGGAGTTTTGCAGAGGGCAGGTGAGTGAGTCACCTAGCAGCTGAGGGATGTGCCTGAGGTCGGAGAGGAAGCTCTGGGTAGAGCAGCATGTTCGATTTGTGTTGCACAAGTTCGGTGCTGCTGCAACTGCACCACAGCTTTTTCTCTGAATGTAACTTCAGGAATTGAAAAAGAGTTAATGTAGAAGGAAGGAATGTTCGCCTACTACCTAATGATCAACAGATGCATTTAATTAAGGCGATTGTTCCACTGTAACACAGACCTTGTTGCACAGCAGGTAGTGATACTTCTGTATTGGTGCTTATAGCCATAAGCATTTTCAAAACAGTCATTAATAACCCCTTTTTTTTGACAGGGATAGTGTATATTGTCACTTGCTAAAACATACTTTTTCCCCCCTGCTACTCTAGTTCTACTTTTATCCTTTTATTTATTTTTTTAGATGTTTTGTTTTCCTTTTTTGATTGCTATTAAAACTTCAGGTCTCTTATGCTACAAATTTATCTGTAAATAACTGATGTTTTTAGTAAATAAGCATATCAAAGTAGAGACTCATTTTGTTGGAAGGGATACTTCTGCTTTCCCAGCACACTTTGACAAGTCCAAAGACAGAGAACCTTCTCAAGAATGGTTAAAAATGATCATGGACTCTATATTTCACGATTTTTGCTTCCCCCCCCCCCCTTTGTATAATTTTTTTTAATTCTCAGTACAATTACAAACGAGTTTTGGCCTTGGTCACTGTGGTTTGCAGAATGTCCTACCATCAAAGTTGTTAAGGATGTAACTTTGATCTCAAGTTAATGCTTGCAGACATCCTGCAGACAATGGTCCCCTGTCCTAAACAAAGTTTCACTTAAAAGGCTTCCGCCTGTGTTTATAAAGCTCACTTTTAGTGAGGTGCATGGTATTTGGAAAAAGTGAGTGATGTGTAAAGAAATTATTTGGTGAACTGATGTCTGCAGGAAGTGGCTACTGGTGAAATTTGAGCTAATACTGCAGCTAATACTGCATAAAATCTCATGAAAGAAGTATGAATTAGCAAATTTGATAATGGAATGATAAAAGTAAATAACACCTTTTTGTAAGAAAAGTTGATTCCACTTGCACAAGTCATCTGAATAGCTGTTACAGAATGACTGACTTTGTAATTACTTAGTTTGGGTGTCATATTTGGAGTTGAAAAGAATGCATTGAGCAAAATTTTTGGCTTAATTTTTGAAACTGACTGGGAATTCTAATATTACCATTACAGGTAATACATATTGAAAATACTTATATATTATAAAAATATATTGCATTAGTCACTGGTAGTTATGATGATTTAATAGTGAACATAATACTTACATGAAAGTTAGGGAGCTTTTACAGTCTCAACTGTTTTTTCTCCCCTCTTTCTAAGAGTACATGACAGCAAAGTATTTAAATACCAGCTGGTTTTCAACTTGCTTGGTGAATTACAGTGTAACTTGTGGTGTGAGTAACTTACTTGATGATGATTCTACCTTTTGCTCGGTAATTAAACTTTCTTGTATGTAAGTGTGTCAGACTAACTAAACAAAGATCCAATACTCTGCATGAGTGGGTCTTGACCTCACTGTTGCTCAAACCAATGTTTGAGCTAGGAATTTTTCTAGTTCAGTCTGATGCATTAAAGCACCTATTCATCAAGTAAAAGTAGCTTTTGACTGGGACAACTGTATTTTCAAAACGTTTTTGGACTTGCCCCTCCCAACTCCTCCACTCCCATGCTGCTAAACAAATATGGGATCTGATCCCGTGTTTTATTTAAAGAATAAATTTTGGGGGCTTTTTTAAATAAGTTTATAGATTCAGATATTGGGCAGTAAGGCTGAAATGTCTCTGGAAGGATTGTGGGATGGGCACAGAGCTAGGACATGGACTAAGAAGCTTGTGCTAGGCATGGGACTACTTGCCATGATATTTTCAGAGCTCCCATTGTTTAATTGATTCTGCTTATGTGGATGTTGTACAGGTAGTGGCAAGGATAGAAGACTGCCTTCAGCACATCAAACCTTCAGGCTCTCCTTTTTGTAAAATAAGAGCATGTACTCGTAAAGGTTATGTGTTCACTCTGGAATTGTTTCTTAAACACATGGAAGGAAAAGTTTCTGGAGTCCTTGCCTGCTTTAGAGAGAATCTGCTTAGAAATTGGTATTCTATGAGCTACTAATGTGAGACAAGTATAATTAATCTGAAATCTTTGTACAAAAAGATGCTTTGTGGCTGAATGTAGCTTATAATGGAATACAGAATTTAAGGGTACTTTGGATCTGCAGTTGTCTCATTGAATAGAGCATTTTTTATTGTTTAAGTATAAGATCCAGCTAATCCATACAAGACCAAAAGTGTAGGTAAAAATACCTTGTAAACTGTTGAGGATACCTTCAGGATCGGGGGAGATATTTTTCTTTGAAAGCACAGTTTAAAACTTATTTCTAAGCAGTCTTTAATTCCCTCTTCATGGCAAAATTTAATCATATTCTTAACACTTTAAAATATGTTAAAATTGTGCAGATGGAATGTGTGTGGAGTTCTTCTGTGATACACCACCTAGCTTAACAGTAAACCTATGGTTTACTTCTGAAAAATCTTTTTTATGATTGCCTAGGAACACGGTCAATTTTGTAGAGCAGACAGGGCATTACTACGTCTTCCATATGTTGGTTTCACTTACGAAAGCCTACACAACTGTGTAGTGCTCCACCTACAGTGCTAGCTCGATTTCTTTCTGTGCTCAGACTGGTATATCCTCTGCAAGATCTGAACTTTGGTCCCTTTTAAATTCATTAGTGTTTGTATTGCACTTTGAAAATGTAAAGGTTAATACAAATGCAAAATGTTGGTGATCTGTATTACAGCCTGTGTTGATTGGAAGGATGTAACAAGCACTTGCCAACTGTTTTCCACCTCTTTCAGTTTACTGCAGAAATCCTATAGTCTTGTCACCCATTTGCCTGCTACTCGTGGTAATTGCCATACAACTTTATGAATCTAAATGTTCCCAAACAATTTAGGATTGTATTTGATGAAGACATTGTTTCTTTTCTCTCTCTTAAGAATGTCAAGCTGTCAGCTGAAGTAGAACCGTTTATTCCTCAGAAGAAGGGTCCAGAAACACTAATGATCCCAATGGCACTTCCTAATGACAGCGGAGGAATTAATGGCATGGAACCAACTCCTATCCCTAGCTACCTGATCACTTGCTATCCATTTGTACAGGAAAACCAATCCAATAGGTAATATGTGGTTGTGGCCTTCATGGAAGGTGATCTATTTTTAAATGAGTTTAAACTTCTTGTAGATTTAATAGGAATCGATGACTGTTGGCTGTATATGCATTTTGTTCACCGTATTTAATGTTCTGACCCCTCATGGGTGAGGATGAAGTTTCTCTGTCCCCAATCTTTTTTCTTACTTCTTTCCTTCCCTTTGCTTTTCTCTATATATATTCTTTGCCACTTTTCTTTCCCTGGCCACAGAGGTCTTGTACAAATCCCTCAAAGTCACCTGCTGTGCTCTTGCATCTTCCAGGGCAGTCAAGAGGTCTGTGTCTGAATCTCTGATGCTGAAGCAAGGTTCCAGGTGTCCAACTTGGATCCTGCCGTGGCAAAACAGTATGCAGCTGACACTTGTATTGAGTGTAGCTGTATCCAGTTTTCTTTGTGTAACTAGTTATAATACACTGAGTTTAGGAACTCTATATTCTAGCCCAAATGTGTTGTTCACTGAATGCACAACTTCAATGTTGATTATTTTATATTGAAGGCATAAATAATTATTGCTGTTTGGTTTTGAAAAGTGTACCCAATGTTTGCTTAGGACAGCACTTCAGTGCTGCTGCACTCGAATAGGTAAGAATAAAAATAATCCTTTAGCAACTGCCTGCTGCAGATCTGTAAAATTATCCTGAATCTTTACATTTCCTATTGTCTTTGTCTAATATTTGGACCTCTGCATTTTCAGTGTAGATGGTCTCCTGGTCTGTTGGGGGTTTGAAGAGAATGAGAATTGGGTTCATAGTTTCCAAGGGGTCTTTTTGTAGTATGCTGTATCACAAACAAACACAGGAGGAAGTGTCCACACTCGGTTCAGTAGTAAGTTTGTAAATGCCTGTTTTCACGTATGCTTCTTAAGGCCTGCATTTTCATAGGCATTTTGAACAAGGGTGAGTTGGCAACTTAATATACTGAAGTACTTGGCCCTGAGTTAGCTAATGAATGTCACTGTTCCATGTGCCTGCTAGTTTACCTTGTGTAAGTTTAGGTATCTACTTAGATTATATGTGTTTTCTGAAACAATGAAATTGTAATGGGTCTGAAGTACTTGTCAAAGGAAATGCCTACATTTTATTTCTAGATTAGATATTAGAAATTTAATAAGTTTATACAAATGCCAAGGTCAACAAAGTTATTTATTTTGCACTTGAATGTAATTTGAGCTTGTGAATCATTTAATTGGCATCTCTAAGAAGTCCTAAGAAATTTAAGTTCAGTTATTAAAAGCTAGGAGCTCATGAAACAAATGAGTTGTGGGTATTTGGTTGGTTGGTTGTTGGGTTTTTTTTTTTTAAGGGGGTGGTAGAGGTCTGAATTTCCTTGAGAGGGAAAAACTTACTGAGCAGTTGTCTCTTCTTGTGACTTTTACAGACAGTTTCCATTATACAACAATGACATCAGATGGCAGCAACCCAACCCAAATCCTGCAGGACCATACCTTGCTTATCCTATAATATCTGCACAGCCACCTGTTTCTACAGAATATACATATTATCAGCTGATGCCAGCACCATGTGCTCAGGTCATGGGTTTCTATCATCCTTTCCCTACCCCCTATTCTGCACCTTTTCAAACAGCAAATGCTGTAAATACAGTTACTGCAGAATGCACTGAGCGTCCCAACCCGTCGGGCCAGGTCTTTCCATTATCCAGTCAGCGGAGCAGAAGCAGTAACAGGGGACCAGTCATACAAAAAGTAAGTCTGTTTTTTAATAGGATAAGTAGAACTATAAAGAAAATATCTTTGCACAGGAAGCGTGCATCTCATTTGAGCAAGAACAGGTATGTCAGTAGTATCAATGGAAGGAAAGGTGGGCAGAAAAGGTGTTAATCAGAGGGTACCAAAACTCTGTCTACAGAGACATTTTGTAGCAAAATACTGGCTGAGTTTATAAAGCCTGCAAGTATAACGTGGGAAACTCCCTTCCACTGCCTCTCTGCTGGTTTGGTCTGAGCTTAGAATTACTTCATTAGAGAACAAAGGAAGTATACCCATACTTTCTTTACCTTTTTTTTTTTTGATACTTCCACATGATAATGAACAGTTCATGCAGAAAATACTGTGAAGAGGTTAATAAATAAAATATTTTTATGAATATTTCCCTTAATCTCTTGCCTTTAAACATGTGGCTTCTGTTGAGAGCACTAGAACTTTTAATTGCTTTGTTTGATTACAACTATGAAGTCAAATCATATGACTTATGTGTATGTGTGGCTAATCTTTTAAAACAGCAACAGCCGTTACAGACGCACATAAAAAATAAACGTCCTCCAGTGAAAAATGTCGCCACTCAAAAGGAGACTAGTTCATCAGGTCCTGAGAACAGATCAAAGATTGTTTTGTTGGTTGAT
>WAAD01023284.1:3020-13624 GCA_013389945.1 Fregata magnificens
CTTACAGAATCTTGGCAGGATTCCACCAGACCTTTCTCCAAACAAAGCCAGCTTAAAAATATTGCAAATATTTTGAAAATTATAATTGAAGAAAACATTATTACATTTCAATTTTTTTCACCCAGCAGTGTTCTCATCCAGAAGCGGTCTCCACTACAGATTGCACGGGGCACTCAAAGAAGCAAAGATCAAAGCCACATGAAATTAAGTCTTTCCTTTTAAAAATACCAGATTTTTTTAGCTAAGTATATCAAAGTAAAGTGTCAGCATTTTGATTTTTTGTACCAAAAATCCATTTCAAGGCACAGAAATCACTACTCAACTCAGATTTCTCAAAATTATTGGGACTTCCTTGTATATTTTCTCAAGAGAAGTTTCTTGTGATTTGAGCTTTAATGAGTTACAGCATGTGAAATGCTAACTATCAGACACCTGGCATATCCCTTGAACTGTGATGATGTTAGTTGTTTTGCTAGCTGCAAAAGTTTACTTCAGAACCTTAGGGAAGCATCCACATTGTTAGTGAGAATTTATTTCAGACTTGGATGAAAATCCCCAAACTGACCGTGAGCTGATGTGCAGATCCATTCTCAGAAATAATTCCTCTAGATAGGAGGCTATTTTAGCTATGTTACTTTGTGTAGATCTTTGTGTTCCAACTGACTTGAGAGAAGGGTGAAGTTTTGCCACTGCATAGATCAGCTTTTTGATTTTTTTTCTTTTTCCCTACCAAATTCTTGTAAAAAGAAGAGGATTAGCAGAAGAGGTTAAGGTTGCTGACAAACATTGATTGTTTGGAAGGATGGTTTCAGCTGTCTCTCCCTAAAACCTCCATGTATTTTATCCACAGAAGTATTTCATCACAGCTGTCAAGCTTCCCTTACCTTCCCAAGTAGTCAGAATGATTTGTAGAAACTGGCTGTAACTCGTTGCTCAGCGGTGCAATATGTGAGGAAAGGTTCTTGAAAAACAGAAGATTAAACTGATGGATCACTTGAACTGAGAACTGCAGGGTCAGACCCATCCCTGGTGTAGCTCTACTCACAGCACATGAACTTGGCCTGCTGTTCTTCAGCATACTTATTATCAACCCGGGAGTGTGGGCTAAGGGTTACAGGTACAGTGCAAATACCTGCTGACAGCCCTGAGCTCAGTCAAAAAAAGAAGAGGACTGTACTCACCAGTCATTTTCATGAGAAATTCCTAAACTGGTAGATTTGAAAAAGAGCAGAATTGGGCCTCCTGTGCAAACAGAAAGACAGTAGGTAACAGTATAACTAGATGTAGATATAATTCAACATAGAGAAGGACATGGTAGGAAAATAAATGTTCCAAGTATTTGATATACAAAATTGTAGGTTCTGTACCTGGAGAACATTTGCAGAGGAAGAGTCCTGGATCTAGGCAGCTGTTAACAGAACAGTGCCAAGCCGGCAATGAAGTACCCAGTCCTACTCTTTTGCCTGTTCAGAACACGTCAGCTTTCCCAGCTCCTCCTCTGCTTCTCTCCTAAAAAATGTGGTCTGTTTTCATAACAGGAAAATAAAAATCAACTACATTTTNTGTGTAACTTCTACAGATTTTTATTTGGTGTGCCTGCAAGCAAACCCATGGTATGTCCATCCCTGCACCTTCCTAATGCCCTCTCTCTCTTGGATGCAATCTGCATATCTCAAAGCAAACTACCTATTTCCTCCATGACCACACAACCCACCTTTCTCTGTCCTTATCCTCCCTGGCTAAAGTGACGCTCATTTGTCTGCCAGAGGCAAGACATCCTGGATGCTTTGGGTCCATCCCCTGACCTGCTGAAGGACTGAGGATAATCCTCACCCGAATTCCAGTACACTCTCTAAAACTACAGCTGGGGATGCAAGAAGAATTAAATATAACAGAGAGCACTGGTTTAAAGAAAGGAGTAGTATTTGAACTAATGGGGCTTATCCCCATTTCCAGCTATCATTATTTCTAGAGCTGCTTGATGCACACCAGGTCCTCCCTAGTGCATTTTGCCAGCTAGAAAGCAAACTAGAAGCATGAAATGTCAGTCAGGAAATTACATGGAAATGCTGTGGTTCTCTATAATCAGTGTTCTATTTGAATATGATGTTCATCTTCGTTACACCATTTCATGTTTATAACAAAGCTGCTTGTCACTCAAATCCAACCAAGCTACATCCTTCAGTTTAACTTGGTTTTGGTTTAGGTGAATAGCAGAACATCTGTCTAAGGTCTGCTTATCTCTGACAGCAGCTGGTAAATGCAAGAAAAAAGTGAATTTCAAAATGTTTATCCAATCTCAGTGCTTCACGTAGCTTGACTTTTCTCTGAATGCAATGGCACTTATTTGTATAAATAGTAATGTATGACACAGTATTTCCCTCTTGCTTTTTCCTCCTCTCATTAGGATACCAAATATACTATCCTATGGCCTCCCCACTAGGTCAGGGACATTTTGAAACTGAACTTTTTTCCCCCTTTAGCAAGGAGGATGCCTGAGAACACACTGTCCAATGTCAAACCAGAGCAGTGAGGTAATGCCTCCTGTCCAATTTCCTTTTCTTGCCTTCTCTTTGGTCCAATTTGTTGCTAGTGCTGGCTCGGTGAACTAATAAATTGAATACTGAGTTCCACCACTCCACAATCAGCAAACCTCATTAGTTTGGGTTTTAAAAACATGAACAGGGCCTTTGTATTGTGATATTTCAAAAGTCAAATATCCTCAGTATAATGGCAGACAACCGTGGCCACAGTACTAATCCACATAGCGTAAAACAAATCCCACTGTTCTTCAAGTTGGCCCACAGATGATTTATAAGCTTTTATGCTGGCTGAGGACCTAATGGAGCAAATCTCACTTGCATGAAATAGAAGAGGCAACTGCTGGCTCAGTAGCATTCTCCTCACCTTTACCTGAAATACCCAAGAAACACTTCATTTGGCATTTCTTGAAAAACAAATCAGGGCATGAGAACATGAGGAACAGACATTCCTCACCTTCTGTGTTCCAGTGTCAGCACAAAATCATGGAATCATAGAGTATCTCAAGTTGGAAGGGATCCATAAGGATCATCGAGTCCAACTCCCTGCTCCTCGCAGGACTATCTAAAACCAAACCATATGACTAAGAGCATCGTCCAGATGCTCCTTGAACTCTGACAGGCTTGGTGTCACGACCACTTCCCTGGGCAGCCTGTTCCAGTGACTGACCACCCTCTCAGCGAAGAACCTTTTCCTAATGTCCAGGCTGAACTTCCCCTGATGCAGCTTCATTCCCTTTTCTCGTGTCCTATCATTGGTCACCAGAGAGAGGAGATCAGCACCTCCCCTCCGCTGCCCCCCTTGAAGGTGTAGGCTGCAATGAGGGCACCCCTCAGCCTTCTCTTCTCCAGGTTGAACAAGCCAAGTGACCTCAGCCGATTCTCGTAAGTCTTGCCCTCGACACCTTTGACCATCTTGGTCGCCCTCCTCTGGACACACTCTCATAGTTCCATGTCCTTCTTACATTGAGGCATCCAAAACTACACACAGGACTCAAGGTGGGGCTACCCCAGTGCAGTGTAGAGTCGGAAAAACACTTCCGTCAACCAGCTAGCTGTGGTGTGCTTGATGCACCCGAGGACACAGTTGACCCTTTTGGCTGCCAGGGCACACAGGACATAACTTCCAGCTCTTTCACCAGCTTTGTTCCCCTCCTCTGGACACATTTGAGCACCTTCACATCCTTCTTAAATTGTGGGGCCTAGAACTGCACACAATACTCAAGGTGAGGCCGTACCAATGCCAAATCCAGCAGGATAATCACCTCTTTTGACCAGCTGGTTATATTGTGTTTGGTGCACCCCAGGATGCGGTTTGCCCTCTTGGCTGCCAGGGCACACTACTGACTCATATTGAGCCTGCAGTCAACCAGCACCCCCAGATCCCTTTCTGCAGGGCTGATCTCCGGCCACTCCTCTTCCAATTCACACTTGTGCTTGGCGTTACTCCATCCCAGGTGCAGAATTTGGCACTTGGACTCATCAAATTTCATGCCATTGTTGATTGTCCAATGCTCCAATCTATCTAGAACCCTCAGTAAGGTGTCTTGTCCCTCAAGAGAGAGTCAACAGCACCTCCCAGTTTGGGATCATCAGCAAACTTGCTAATGGTGCATTCAACTCCTGCATCCAGATTGTTGATAAAAATATTGAACAGAACCAGCCCTAGAACTGAGTCCCGAGGAACACCACTGGTGACCGGTCACCAGCCAGATGTATCCCCATTCACTACAACCCTTTGAGCTCTGCCCTTCAGCCCGTTCTTCAACCAGTGCACCATGTACCTGCTCATCTCACAGTTGGACAAGTTGTCCAGAAGGATGCTGTGAGGGACAGCACCAAAAGCCTTACTAAAATAAAAAAAACCTTACAACTACCACCTTCCCTGCATCCATGAGGCAGGTGACCTTATTGTAGAAGCATATCAAAATAGGGAAACAGGACTTCCCTTTGTGAACCCATGTTGACTGTGCCTGATGATTGCATTGTTCTTTAAATGCTTTTCAGTAGTACCCAGTATGATCTTCTGCACAATTTTTCCAGGAACAGAGGTTAGACTAACAGCTCTGTAGTCACCCAACATATTATGGACTTGTCTAGCTGTGTGCTGGCCAGAAGTATCTGGCTGATACTGAGAGACAGTATCAAAAGGTTTGCTAAACCCCCCCAAAAAACACATCTATTGGCTTCCCTTGGTCAACTAGGTGGGTGACTTTGTCATAAAAGGAAATGTAGTTAAGCAGGACGTTCCCATTGTGAACCTATGCTGCAAAGGACTGCATTGTCTCTCAAATGTTTTTCCAGTAACTCCCAGAATAACCTTCTCCATAATTTTACTATGAACGTGATACTGACAGGCCTGTAATTACAAGGGTCTTCCTTCTTACCCTTCTTGAAAACTGGGACAACATCTGCCAGCTTCCAGTCAATACTGGGACCTCGCCAGACTCCCAAGACCATTGAAACATAATGGAGAGAAGTCCTGCAATCACATCAGCCACCTGTTTCAATACCCTGGGATGGATTCTGTTGGGCCCTATGGATTTATGTACATCCAGCTGGAGCAGCAAGTCTCAAACAAGTTCTGGGTTGCCTGGGAGTTTATCATCCCCCCAGTCACGGTCCTCCAACACAGGGCTCCAGGGATCCCAGGGCCTACCATTTGTGTTGAAGACAGGGGTTAAGAAGGCAGTAAAAGCCTCTGCTTTGTCCACATCCGTATTTGTGAGGTGACCAACCTCATCAAGTAACAGACCAACGTTATGTCTGATTCTCCTTGTGCTGTTAACATATTTTAAAAAGCCCTTTTTGTTGTCCTTCACAGTGCTGGCCAGCAGTGATGATCCAAGCTGAAACTGTACCTTACAAAAACCAACTTAACTGGTGTAATGTCTTGAGGGGACAAGACCTGCATCTGTGAAGGGTAGGAAATCCCATGACTGATGCAGGAGCAGTGCTGTAAAGGAGAGAAGAACAGTACAGAGCGGGGATCTTCCACATTCTCTTGAGGGATGGTCCCCAGATTCATCCTGATCATCTTCACAACTACAAATTACACATTTAAAACTCTCTGAAGTCTCTGGAACACCCAGGTATTTCCACAGAAAAAAAATTAATTCCCATGATTTTATGATTTTTGAGCAGCAGTATTTCATTAATAACACAGAAATGTTGCATTTACTTCTATTCAGGATCAGCCTATCCTGATCAATAATGATTGCTCCTTAAATGGAGCTTAAGAAGTTTCTCTAAAATTAACTGACTTCAGTGGCCCACGCCAAATATTATAGTGCTGCAATTTATGATACAATTCCCACAGCTTAAATCTGATGAGAAAAAAGAAGGAAAAAGCACAAGTGTGAGTTATATAACTGTTTCTTTTCCAGAAGTTGAAATATTACTTTTGCTCATAACTAAATGACAAACAGAAATGCATGAAATAGGGAAAATTATGAGAAGAAATAAAAACATAAAGAAATAAATTTATTTTTAACTTTAACCTTCTCTGTATTTTGTAGCTTATTTTGAAAATTTGTATAAAGCATTCATCACTGAAATGAAAGCTTTACATGTAATGAATACCACTACATAGATAAAAAATAATTTAATACACTAAGGCTGCAATAATGAAGGGGAAGGTTTCACACAAGATTCTGGATTTACCTAAAGTAACTGCATTACTTTACCTATAATTACTATTAAATTGACTTAGCCACAGCGTAACTGATATCCACAAAAAGGGCATTTTTCCATTAACCCACTTTAGAAATAATTTGTACTTATCTCTCAGACACATTTATGTTTATGTTGCATAATTGCCAAAATGTTCTTAATTTCATCCTCAACTTCACATGGCAACTTAAGTAAGAAAATTTATATGTAAGAAATGATCTATTCTGTTTTAAGTTGGACTGGGCAAAAAAAGGTGACACCTTTATTTAAAAAAAATTATGCTACTTCAGTATCAACGATCCTCCCTGAGCGGCCTGTGATGCCACTCACAAACAAATCAACAGGATTCTTGTGAAATCTAGGATTTGTACAATTGCTATTCCTATTGACACAAATGGTACACCGAATCAGATTACAGAGAGCATCAGAGTGCTGCCAAGTCGTGGCATTCTACCTTCATCAGCTGTGGCAGTACTGACTCCAACAGCCACCAGGTTTCTCCATCTGCAGCAACCCCACAACTGCTATTCTGCTTGCTTGGAGTCTATTGTGCACCTTGTAGACTTCATTGTCCCTTCTTCACCTTTGCCTGGCCCCAGCCTGAGCCGCTGCCAGTCTCTATCTTCAGAAATACTCTCAGAAGTCCTGCATGAATAACAGACAGGATTTGTAAAAGTACTGCACTCTTTGCATACCTGTTTCACTTTGTCTCAGTCTGCCACAGCTCTAGGGTTTTCTGCCAGGTCATGTTTTGCTTGCTCTGCTGCACCCAGCATAACAGCAGTTTAAAAGCATGAGGTTGGCAAATTTCCCATCTTATACACTGGTTAATTTGACAGAAGTACGATTGTGTGCCTGGTCCTCATTGAGATATGTTTGCATTGCCAGGTCTTACTGCGTGAAGATCACTTATTAATTCTTGTGAAATCATGGCTTACAACTCAAAATCTTGGGTTAGCAAATGTTGTGATGTGGTGAGTGACCCTGGCCGGATGCCAGGTGCCACCAAGCCGCTCTATCACTCCCCTCCTTCACAGGGCAGGGGGAGAAAATGAGATGGAAAAAACCCCACTCGTGCATAGGTCAAGACAAAGGCAGTTTAATTAAAACAAAAGCCACGTGCAGAGACACAAGGAAAAGACAAACACAGACCCCACTGCCCACCTCTCACCAGCAGCGACGCCCAGCCACCTCCCGGGAAGCAGGGCCCCAGCACGTACGGTGGCTACTCCCAAAGACAAACATCGCAAACAACAAATGCCCCCCTTTTTCTCCTTTCTCCCAGCCTTTACTCCCGAGCAGACATCGCATGGTATGGAATAGCCCCAGTCAGCCCGGATCGGCTGTCCTGGCCACCCCTCTCCCAAGATCCTGCCCAGCCCCAGCCCACGTCAGGAATGTTGGAGAGACAGCCTTGGGGCTGTGCAAGCACCACTCTGCAACAGCAAAACACTGGTGTTGCCTCCAGCCACCAACACAAAGCACAGTAGGCTGGCATGGGGAAAACCAACTCCCCCTCAGCCAGACCCAGTACATGTGAATGCTAGGGAGAACATGGCGTACTCATTCTCCTCCCAGAATTTTTTTTTTGGCCAAACCAGAAGGACTTTGAATAAAATCTTTTTAGCAAAGCAAAGGTGTACCAATAATGACATAGAAGAATGTAGCTGAGTAACAGCAAAAGTTGTGTCTTGATTCTTGAAAAACAGGGACTCAAAATCTCAGTCGGGAAAATATTTTTTTTAAAAAAAGATCTAAAGGAAATTCTGAATATCTTCTCCTGAAATAATATGAAATTCCAGGAAATATAGTCCCCATTGCTTGCTTCATTGTTCAGAAGTTATGGCCTTAACGTAACAACATAAGGGTGAGATTCAGAAAAGTGCAGTGATATCTAACAGTACCTAGCTGCAGGCAAAGAAAGCTCTTCTGACTTTGAAAATGAGGAATTGATACACTGAAAGTAGGTGACGGAGAATGGAGTAAGCAGAGGAATATGTCTTGAACTCTGTGCTGCATAGGTTTGGTTTTTTTTTCTGTAAGTGAGCAGAGAGAAAATAAAAGGAAATTAAGTCACATAGTCTCTGGGATGATTATGATTATCTTGCCTTTCTAATGGGGGTTTCTTCAAGAAGGTGAAAATTCAAGTCTAAGCAGAGTTCTGAATAAATATTACTCATGAAGGCACACAAATATAGCAGGAAGGAAAAGCAAAGATCTGCAGTCTCCTGTTTGGAAGCACTTGAAATGATGACAGCCCTGTCAGAGGCATCGTATGCACTTATCTTCTAGGATAAGACAGCAGATGATTAAGAAGATGCTTGAAAGGAAGACAACCTCACGTAGTTCTCTCTGTGCTACATTAGCAAATAATCACTTAATTGCTCAATTTTTTTGCCAAGAGCCCGCAGCCATTCTCTGTCCTGAATAATACATGGATTTTTCAGTTTTTCATCCCTCTGCATCAAGTCCCTGTTACAAGCACCCATCACCTCTGTGGTTGCTTACTGTGTCAAAAATACCACCAAGCTGTTTTGTCTTCAATCCCTCATGCATGTGTGATGAGTGCAAACCTTAGTTTAGTATGGGAAATGGCCCCAACACACAACACAGAGATCAGCAGGCGACTACAGAATGCAATCAGCAACTTTGCTCTTCTGCCGGTCCCCGAGAGATGTTACAGACACCATCAACTCGGCTACAATACTGCCCATTTTAATAACGTATCACATTTTTTACTCTCACCTAATGCCACTGGCAGAAGAGACATTTATATTCTTGACTATGTACTCTGTTCAGTCTTAAATGGGGAGCCACTGATGTGAGCACCACTTTCCATCATCTTCCTAAGGGCCTTCTTTTTCAGGTGAGCCTCCACTGGTAAGGAAAGTCTCAGACATCACTTAAGAATCAAAAAGAGACAAAATCTTCTCTAGTTTTCTTAACTTTTCCACAAACTTTTTCTTTTTCACAAACCTTAACTCTTTTCCAAAGGTGTTAAAAGTGAGGGAAAAAAGGTTACCCTGCTGGCCAGGTTTTCTATCATCAAAATATATATTCTCATGCAGAACTCATGCTACAAAAAATACTGATCTTAAAATAAAATCAAATGAATGCATTAAATGTACCACAAATGCTACAACAGGTTTTCCCCCCCTTCTTCATCAAACACTCTTAGTGATACGCAGGCAGTCTCACCCAGATTTCAGTCAGTTTTGGATCAGACACATAGCTATTACTTAGAATTCCTCAGCATGTGAACCTTCAAGCTCTACAGTACACAAAGCAGTACTTCTAAAATAAAAATATGCATAGCTGCAGAATTCTCACATTTGCACATTTACCAAGACCAAATGTTTCCATTTATTGGTATATTGCATGAAGTGTGTCCTTTCTGATATTGAGCGTATACTCACTTCCAGGCAACCCACTAAATGCACTTTTTCCCTTCCTCAGCACAACATTCATAATGTTCATAATGTTCTTTCATAGCAAGACTTACTTTGTTACCTGTGACAATTGACTGGATTTAGACCACCATTTATTCAGGCACAGTTCTTTGTGCCACAGAAAGAACCTGTCTTCTTCAAATACTCAAAAACCAGGACACCATTTGTTTCTACTGTTACATAGGTAAATTCAAAATACCAAGGTGGGAGATAGAGTCACCTTACTACAACATCAGACAGTATTTAAATATTAAAGAAAGTTAACTGGACATTGAACATATGTATGTCCCTTAGGCATGGAACTCTCATTTTCCAGAACAGTGTGATTTGTTGGGTAATACTAGTGGTATCGAACCTACTGCCTCATCATTTGTCCAACATACCTTCAGAATCCTAGAGTTCAATTTAAAACTCTGCTTAGTAAGTGAGAAAGGTGGACAGTCAGTCTTCATCACAAAGTCCTTGCTCATGGAAACATCTGCCTATCAGCATCCCTAGGACTGCCCACTTAAGAAGGGGTGCATAAGGCTTGTTTGTCCAAATTTCAGTGTCTAAAATACAGAAGTCTGCATCTGAACCAGTTGTCAAGACTTCTTTTGTAGCCAGCAAAAAGTAAATG
This sequence comes from Fregata magnificens, assembly GCA_013389945.1. NCBI lineage: Eukaryota > Metazoa > Chordata > Aves > Suliformes > Fregatidae > Fregata > Fregata magnificens. The sequence continues at coordinate 13,301 of WAAD01023284.1, forward strand.
GCAATCTTAAGGCATATTTCATCCTACAGCAATGTCCACAGTAAGTCATATTACTCTTGAAGCTGTTTTTCTAAGTCAACTGTAAAGTGAGTTGTGGCAGTAACTAAAAACATGAGAATGGCTTTCCTTCATAGATGAAGGTCTATCTATAACAGTGTTGCTCTTGTAGTGACCCATAATGGATTTAACTGTACGGAACAGCCCAGGGAAACAGTGTTTGCTATTAGAAAAGGTCTATTTTTACCATAGGATGAAGTATGATTTTAAGGACATGCACTAGACCTGGCAGTCTGGACAGGCCTTCATCCAATCTTAATTCCTTCA
>WAAD01023284.1:40987-55643 GCA_013389945.1 Fregata magnificens
TCAAAGCTGATGAATATTACAGTTTTAAAAAACACTCTTAGCTTATGATCAAACATTATATGGTAAATCAAATATTAGAAGCATGTTTTGATCCCCTGTGTACTTTCCTACTTTAAAAGTCTAGAAAGACTATTTTCATTTGCATTATCAGACTCAAGTATTAAAACCCCAAGCTAATAACATCATTTCCTCATAGGAAAACACCAGTTCCATTAAATACACAAACTATAATCTGATCCTACAATTTATTTTTGTTATTTTTATTTATAAGCATCTCGGGNATGTGCAGGCATAATTCTAGAACAGAAATGAAAATTCACATTCAAGGTGTATTTCAACTTATCTGAATGCATGGTGAATATGTTACAAACTTTTTTGTGTCACAAAAAGCAGAATGAAACAATTTCAGCCCAGACTGAATGACAACATTTCATGAAGAGTAGTATGGAAACAACCTCTGTCTGAGCTTTATGAATTCATCAGTGGGTAACTCCTTTTTGCACTATAAATGGACTTTGGCAGTGACATAAAACCCTCGTGGGCTCACCTGTAGGAAGCCAACAAATTAAAGAACAACATCTTCCAAAATCTGCAGAGTACAAAGGGCCAATAAATTTTTTCTGCTACTTCTCAGTCTGAGGAATCCAACACCACTCTGTCACACAATGAAAAGCAAAGAAAATAGAGGGCACTCTGCATTGTTATTCAGAGGTATGCACAATAAATAATATCTGAAAAAGAAACCAAGCACAAAAGATCAGTCTGAAAAATGGAGATAGAGAGTTATTCAAAGAATTTGCTTTATGTAAGGAAACAGAATGAAAGAACTGATATTTAAGATGACAGTTCTTGAAAACCTAAACTTCAGCTAAGACAAGCATTATGAGAATTAGTAGAAAGTAGAGACTGTGTTGGCATTTAACATATTTTCAGGAAAACAGTGGCTTTAAAAATTCAATTTAAGAGCAACAAATAATGCAGTCTTCCTGGGAGGAATCCTAAAGATTACTCCAGTACGAAATATTTTTTCTGCCTTGCACAGTACACATGAAAAACAATGTTCTACATCATTTATTTGGAAAAGGTGCTTCAATGTGTTTTCTAAAAGAAGGGGACTTCTATCATTAACTAATCTGTGGACCTTCAGATTGTAATGGATGCCCAATTACAATCACACCATCACATAACATTGCCTGAAGACCTTCATGTTCACATCCAAGGACTTCTTCCTCAGGATTGCTCTGCTGACCACCATCGTATACAAGCTTCTCTCCCAGTATAGGATTTGAACAAGAGAGAGAGGTAAGGGGACAGGGAAAGTAGGACATCTGGATAGGAGGGCTTTGTAAGGGGAAAGAAAAGAGAGTTCAAAGATTAAATCTTAACACATCTTGTCATGGTTTAACTCCAGCCGGTAACTAAGCACCACACAGCTGCTCGCTCACCTCCCCCTGGTGGGATGGGGGAGAGAATCGGAAGAGTAAAAGTGGGAAAACTCGTGGGTTTAGATAAAGACAGTTTAATAGGTAAAGCAAAATTATGCACGCAAGCAAAGCAAACCAAGGAATTCATTCACTACTCCCCATTGGCAGGCAGGTGTTCAGCCATCTCCAGGAAAGCAGGGCTCCATCACACGTAACGGTTACTTGGGAAGACAAACACCATCACTCCGAACTTCCCCCCTCCTTCTTCTTCCCCCAGCTTTTTATTGNATCTCTACAAACAGAAACACCACTGAGGTTTACCTCTGCTGGCTTGGTCCCCATTAGCTTTGCCAGTTAGACCCACTTCTGCACAAGCTGTACCGTACCTCTACCTTAGAGTGTTGCAAGGGCAAGAAATGAGCGAGGAGACCAATGTTAATGGAGAAAATACAGGACAAAGAAAAGTTAAAGCCCCTGAAAAATGTAGAAAACAGAATATCCACAGGCAATTCTCTGTCAAAATACAGCATTAATATTTTTAGCGGATTTTGTGTATTACTTCAGGCAACTAGGTTCAAACAGGAATTTTGTTGTTCTTGCAATCCACAGCAGATTTACAAAAGCCAGACTCTCAGTATTACAAAAGCACACAATTTATTTTATAATCTTAGTTTATCACAAATATGTATCTCCCCTACCTATAAGACTCAATTGTACCAACTTTGTTTTTTTTCCTAAATGTCCATGCACTGTTATTGCCTCATGATGCTAAGAATCCATTTTCTTTTGAGCCTGAACTTCTACCATGGAAGCTGATGCAAATTTTACCATTTGCTTCCATGAACACAGAATTCAAATTAATTTAAAGAATGACTCAGGGAGCTGCCACACCTTGTGCTTTCCAATAGACTTTCAGTGTACCTTGAGCAAGTCCCAGAGGTACACATCCTCTAAAAGATACTTAAGCATATAACTCCCCCTGAAATCAATCTTGAGACCAGTGGGATTAAGTTCTTAAACTGTTAATAGCTCTTATTTAATTGTAAGGGGATAGTGCCGGGTCATGGAAAAAGTTTAAATAATTAGAGACAATAGGAAGAGGAACCATATAAGACTATTTAAGCCTGTAAATTGATATTTGAAAAAATAAAGTACATGCTTTGAAAATAATTTTAAGGGTGTCACCTGTTTGAAACCAATGGGACTAAATCACATAAATAAAGTGAGACTGAAGCTTAGACAATTCCTGAATTAGCCTTGCAGGAGTGACTGTTCTCTTTGAAAAATTAAACTTTATTTAATTCCCAAAACATCAAAGCCCTGCCAAATTATACTGGAAGGTAATTTGAAGAGGAAGAAAATAAATAATTTGTCACTGGTTATTTTTGGTTATTTTCATCAACATATTAAAGACAGGTATGTTTCCACATAATTTCATAATAACAATAAGTCTGCTTCCTAACACAAGCACTAACAAGAAAAACAGGCTATTATCAGTGTATCACAGCCACACAAGAGTAGATCACAGCAAATATGAGATAGGATGCAATCAACTGCAAAGTCTGAAGGGCGCTAGTGGGAAAAAAGGTGACAGGGCTTGGAATAGCTTCCGAAGTCAAAAGTATGGATCAGCTATCTCCGACCAGCCATCCCAGCTCAGTAATCCCAGAGCTTTGCAGGCCTATCACTTGCTGACTTTTGAGGGTTGCTCTTTCTGAGCTTCTTTTGAGGGAGAGAAAATTAGTGAAGTATGCAAAAATAAACTACATTTCAGAAAGCAGACTTCTGGTTCGTAAATTATAGCAACACTGTAGACTACGGAGCCACAGTTTTAAAGGCATTTCAGTTCTAAAGTCTGCTGGAAGTCACCTCCTTGAAAAGTCTTAAAAATCAATGGGAACAAGATCCCCAGCCACCTTTATGGAAGTTGTTCCTCTATTTATTCACAAGCATTTCCAGACTACTTTTCTTATTCCTGTATTTCTCTGTACTTTCCAACTTACTTCCACTGCCTGTGTTATGACTAAGACCCAGTTATTCCTGAGTCTTCATTAATAAAGTGTAAACACAGATTCTTAAATGACCACTGATAATGACCCTTTCAATGAACATTGAACAACTTCATATTAAGTATCTCAAAAGCCACAGAGTCACATGGCAAACACCTGCACATGCTTTCCCTAAATGGCTCCAGTCCTAGATTTGATCCAGGATATACTTGCAAATGTATGTGCTGATATCTTAAACCAGAATTTAGTTGCTTACAAGACGATGAGACAGCACCTATCAGAGCAGTTAACTCTGGCCAATAAAAAAAGATTTTTTTTGAACAGATTAATAGATGATCCTTAGATCATAATAGCACTAAATAATTAAAAAGCACAAAACAAAGAAAGAACTTATCATGGCTATTGCAGTATTCTTGCTTGTGCATGCTAACATTTTGGTTTTGTGTAACACTTGTCTACCTATCTTTCATGGTGCAGCTTATTGTATTTTTAAAATATGCTTTCTCCTGGAGCTAATTGGGCTTTATCTGTGTGAGTGAGCTGGTGTCTTGACACTGACAGCCTGTAGAGAGCCATTTCTTCAATTGCTTGAAAAGACTAAGGAGTCAGACATGACAAACTGCAGCCTGGAATACCTGGCAGCAAGCCTATTAGTGCTGCAGTGCCAAAGATGCACAAATAAATTGCCTATGTAACTGTGCTGGTTTTGGCTGGGGTAGAGTTAATTTTCTTCATAGTAGCTAGTATGGGGCTATGTTTCGGATTTGTGCTGAAACTGATGTTGTTGCTGAGCAGTGCTTACACAGAGTCAAGACCTTTTACGCTTCTCACACCACCCCGCCAGTGAGCAGGCTGGGGGTGCAGAAGAAGCTGGAAAGGGACACAACCAGGACAGCTGACCCCAACTGACCAAAGGGATATTCCACACCATATGATGTCATCCTCAGCATACAGAGCTGTGGGAAGAAGAAGGAGGGGGGGACGTTCAGAATGATGGCGTTTGTCTTCCCAAGTAACCGTTACAGGTGATGGAGCCCTGCTTTCCCGATGGGAAGTAGTGAATGAATTCCTTGTTTTGCTTTGTTTGTGTGCGTGGCTTTTGCTTTACCTATTAAAGTGTCTTTATCTCAACCCACGAGTTTGCTCACTTTTACTCTTGTAAGGAAGCTGTAGACCACAGTCTCCCCTCAGTCTCCTCTTCTCCAGGCTGAACAGACCAAGTGACTTCAGCCGCTCCTCATAGGGCTTCCCCTCTAAACCCTTCACCATCTTTGTGGCTCTTCTCTGGACACTCTCTAGTAGCTTCATATCCTTTTTATACTGTGGCACCCAAAACTGCACATAGTACTCAAGATGAGGCTGCACCAGTGCAGAGTAGAGCGGGAAAACCACCTCCCTCGACCGGCTATCAATGCAGTGCTTGATGCACCCCAGGACACGGTTCGCCCTCTTGGCTGCCAGGGCACACTGTTGGCTCATGTTCAGCCTGATATTGACCAGAACCCCCAGATCCCTCTCTGCAGGGCTGCTCTCCAGCCTGTCGCTTCCCAATCTGTACATGCATCCAGGATTGCCATGCCCCAGGTGCAAAATATGGCACTTGCCCTTGTTAAAATTCATACGGTTGGTGATTGCCCAGCTCTCTAATTTGTCCAGATCTCTCTGCAGGGCCTCTCTACCCTTGAGAGTGTCCACAGCTCCTCCCAATTTTGTGTCATCAGCAATCTTTGATAGTAATCCTTCGAGTCCTGCATCCAAGTCATTTATGAATATATTGAAGAGCACTGGCCCCAAGATGGATCTCTGCGGAACCCTGCTAGTGACCGGTCACCAGCCAAATGTAACCCCATTTACTATAACCCTTTGAGCCTGACCCATCAGCCAATTGCTTACCCATTGCATTATGTGTTTATCCAGCTGTATGCTGGACTTTTTGTCCAGGAGGATACTGTGAGAGACAGTATTGAAAGCTCTGCTGAAATCCAAAAAGATTCCATTGACTGGCTTCCCTTTGTCAACTAGGGGGATAACCTTGTCATAGAAAAATATTAAGTTTGTGTTATTGTTATTGTCCTGAGAACCCACCATAACAGATGGAGCCCAAAGTCATCAACTAAGTGAACTCGATGGACATTTGTGGACATTTTAAAGACATTTCACAGGGGTGACTGTTCCCATGAACTACAGGAATGATATCTGTGTATTGTACCAAAGGATGGGAAAGGGGGGTGGTGGTGGTTAATGAGGATATATTACAACAGTGTGGGACCTGAGAATGACGTAAATGGTGTGGAATAAGGAGTGGAGAATGTGCTGGTTTTGGCTGGGGTAGAGTTAATTTTCTTCGTAGTAGTTAGTATGGGGCTATGTTTTGGATTTGTGCTGGAAACAGTGTTGATAACACACTGATGTCTTAGTCATTGCTGAGCAGCACTTACACAGAGTCGAGGCCTCTTCTGCCTCCCACGCCACCCCACCAGCGAGTAGACTGGGGGTGCAGAAGCTGGGAGGGACCACAGCTGGGACAGCTGACCCCAACTGACCAAAAGGATATTCCACACCATATGATGTCATGCTCAGCAATAAAAAGCTGGGGGAAGAAGAAGGAAGGGGGGGGGACATTCAGAGTAATGGCATTTGTCTTCCCAAGTAACCGTTACGCGTGATGGAGCCCTGCTTTCCTGGAGATGGCTGAACACCTGCCTGTCAATGGGAAGCAGTGAATGAATTCCTTGTTTTGCTTTGCTTGCGTGCATAATTTTGCTTTACCTATTAAAGTGTCTTTGTCTCAACCCACGAGTTTTCTCACTTTTACTCTTCCGATTCTCTCCGCCATCCCACCAGGGGGAGGTGAGCAAGCGGCTGTGTGGTGCTTAGTAGCTGGCTCATGTTAAACCACAACAGTAACATACACTCACTTCATTTCTGTCATGAGACTTGCTGTCCTGAAACAAAAGTTAAAGCTTTAATTCTTTCCCCCATCACAGCTTGTCTGATCTTTTGAAAGTTAAATATATGATTTATTCTGTCTGAGACATAATTACCAACATTCTTATTCTGCTTTTTGAAGTAAGCTTCCTTTTCATTCCTTATGTAATTTCCTCAGGGCAAGACCTCAGCCTCTTATAAGGCACACTTCATCTCAGCAACTGTTACACTTCATGTGCAAGATTGCTAAGGGAGGAAAAAAACAGTTCTATTTCCTTCTATATGGCAATCTATCTGATTTTATTTCTGCCCCTGGATATACTGCTCTTGAGTGACAGGGATGAGACTGGACTTGCATCCAAAAATGTCAAAAAATGGCTCAGGCAAGTAGTAATGAAATATAAAACCTTTTATGTTGATGCTACAAACAAATCCAGCCAGGCTGATACTGGTGAAGAACTGATATATTGGGAGGTCTATGCAAAAAAGCAACTTCATTTTGTTGGAAATATTTTTTCTCAGCAGCAATTGACACCCTACTGATATATTCAAACTATGCATATTCAAGAGAACAGATAAACCCAAACTGCATTTCAGTGCCAGTAGAGTGGTTTCACTAAAGAAAAACTAAGGCATTTCCAAGACTCTCTGAGGGTCATTCATGCTCTTAGGTCAGCCCTCACCCATGCCTAAAATGTTAGTTTGTAAAGTCCACATGCATTAAGGATCAACTTTGGTTTTCTGAGGATAAGGAGACCTTAAGTATATTAAGTACTGACTGCACTGATCTGGAAGACATTGCTATTTTGTACAGATATATGCCTTATATCTTTGCTCAGGTGGGGCCAAAGAGAACTTTAAGAGCCTTCAAAGTTTTATGTAAAAGATCAGCTAATCTCATAACATAACAAGAAGCTTAATTACATATGAAGTGTTTACAGATTTAGTTTGCAAGCTTTAAGACTTTCATCTCTAAACTTGTCAGTCCAGCATTTCACAGAGGTATTCCAAGATCATTTACAAAGCTGAAATAAAGAAGCCCACAGAATGATGACATAATCCACCTGAAATATGTACACCTTGAGGTGGAATGGATAGAGATCTTTAGCTTGATGCATGAATGTAACTTTACTCACCCATTGGTTTTTCTAAAGAAAGAATGAGTAGAACTTACTAATTCCTCTTCCATGGAGAATTTTGGAGGGGAAATACTTGAAATCCTTATAGGCATGTTCAAATGAGCTGTGTAGCAACAGACTGTCTACTATAACTTCTTTGTCGATCCATCTCCAGATTTACCACTGACCTTCCTAATCTTTGTAATCTTAAACAACTCATGTCTCAGCTTCCCACTGCGAATCTGATCATTATCTGGATTCAGTAACCAGCCAGAAATTTCTGCTATTCTACAACCAGATTAGCATGCTATGAACTTTTTAATGTCAGGCTAAACCAGCAACATTATTTTATTGTTGTGGGCTGAATGGCATTAGAGAGAAGTGGAAAATTTGCTATATATGTTGGTATGAAATCAAACACTGTGCCAGCTCTTGCATACAAATTAGAATACATACTGAGTCAAATTTGCTCAGAGTAAAATCCCGTTGGCATCAATAAACTTATGCCCAGGTAAAACAGTAGATCAGGGTCTAGATGGTCTTATTTTTCCAATTGACCTATTAAAAAAAACAAAAGAAACTGTAGTAGGTCTGGAGTGACAACCTATGCACTAGACCATATGGGTCCAGTATGAAGAAGTGTTCAAGCTCATGTACAGTTAATGAAAATGCAAGAAATCACACAGCAGAATTAGCTGTCAGGTTATTTGCTCACCTGTGAGGAAGTCAGTCTGACAAGAGAAAAAGCGGCTGTCTCACTGACAGCTGGAGTCACACCACAGCAAGAGATGCACTTTGTCTCGGGGGCTCTATTTCACACTCAAATCAGAGAAAAGGAAGCCTCAAATTCATGTACAAAGGATATAACCACTCCTGCCAGTCTCTGTTAGTAGCACATTCAGTTGCCACACTTCCATTTGTGCATAAGGTTTTCAGGGTTAAGGATGCAGTGGGAGCATCATGGTTTAACTCCGACCAGCAACTAAGCACCACACAGCCGCTTGCTCACCTCCCCCTGGTGGGATGGCGGAGAGAATCGGAAGAGTAAAAGTGAGAAAACTCGTGGGTTGAGACAAAGACACTTTAATAGGTAAAGCAAAATTATGCACGCAAGCAAAGCAAAACAAGGAATTCATTCACTGCTTCCCATTGACAGGCAGGTGTTCAGCCATCTCCAGGAAAGCAGGGCTCCATCACGCGTAACGGTTACTTGGGAAGACAAATGCCATTACTCTGAATGTCCCCCCCCTTCCTTCTTCTTCCCCCAGCTTTTTATTGCTGAGCATGACATCATATGGTGTGGAATATCCTTTTGGTCAGTTGGGGTCAGCTGTCCCAGCTGTGGTCCCTCCCAGCTTCTGCACCCCCAGTCTACTCGCTGGTGGGGTGGCGTGGGAGGCAGAAGAGGCCTCGACTCTGTGTAAGTGCTGCTCAGCAATGACTAAGACATCAGTGTGTTATCAACACTGTTTCCAGCACAAATCCAAAACATAGCCCCATACTAACTACTACGAAGAAAATTAACTCTACCCCAGCCAAAACCAGCACATTCTCCACTCCTTATTCCACACCATTTACGTCATTCTCAGGTCCCACACTGTTGTAATACATCCTCATTAACCATCCCTTCCACCTTAGCATGTTTGTGAAATGTCAATAAATATCCATAAACTGTCCATTGAGTTCATTTGGTCTATGACTTTGGGCTTCATCTGTTATGCTAGTCACTCAGGACAGGAGAGATGGCACGTTGCGTGGAGTTACTGGGCACCAAAACCAGCTCAAGCTGGGTCACTGCTGCACTTGCACTGCTTCTTGTAAGGTTCGTCCTTCATTGGTTCAGGTGACTTCTGCTGCAGTACTTCCTATAACATGCAACTGAAATCCCAGTTTACAACAATTTAAAGGTATACCCTTTATGTTCTCCACCCCTGGTCCCTTTGGACTAGGCCATAAGGTTTAACATTGTAATGAATTCCTCTTCTTGCCTCTAGCATGGCTAGCAGCAAGAGGTTCCTGCTTTAATAGGTTTAATATATGGTAGCCACAGCAGTGGTGACATACAGCATCATGTAACACTGCCATCATACAACTCAAGTCATGGATTATTTTCACCCAGGATTAAATCACCTTGAGGTATACATCGGACTCCTCCATCCTTCTGCATTACCCACCAAGTGCATCCAGGTCCTTGAGCAAAAACAATCCCATGAATAGGTTTGCCCCAAGGAAATAATAATTTAATAGTCAGATTTGACTGACCATCTAAAAGAGCGGAGCATATGCCTTTTCTTATGGTGGTGATTTACCAATTTGCCTATATTTAGGGCCTAACTCAAGTTAGTGTGACATTCTAGAAAATTCAGAGGGTAGGACCTGAAAGAGCTCCAGGTCAGTTTTGCTATGTAAGACCTATGTAAGGTAGGTGATATAAATTGCCTAGGTATTTGTGTTGAACAAAACAGGATCACATCTGAATATATTTCTAAATGTTTCAGTGCAGAGGACTAGAAAAAGGGAGGAGTTGTCGCTGTTGAATTGCAGAAAATGCGACTTATTTAATCTGGGCACAGCAGTTGCTGCGTATGCCTCAGTTTCTCCATCTATTAAAAAAAGAAGGGATAGCACTCAATTATTTTAAATGGGCATGCTGGTCATGACTAAGATCTATGTGTTTTGAGCTTCTCTGGCTTGACTGAGAGCCAAGTCAATGTCCTGAGCCAAAACTTCTTGCTTGGTATACCCCTAGTTCACCTTAATGTATACTACTCACCTTTTGCTGGCTCTGCAGCTGTGGGTTGAATTGAATGATATGCAATTTATTTTCTTCAGAAACACAAGAATACAAGCAGAGTGGCACCAGATGAAGGTCCCAAAATCTTTGTGCCTTGCATAATGTTACGGTTCAGGAGGATGTAAGAATAAACTCTGCTGTCCTGCCTCCAAAACCCATGCACAACAGGGATGTACAAATCTGCCCGTTAGTGAAATTAAATCCATAGTTTTGTTAGCAAAGGACAGGTTTATAAGCTCAGTCATGAGTGTTCCTACAGCAATTAATTCTACACAAATAGACCTGTATATTCTCATTACCTCTGCAAACAGGTACTTTTTATGTAAAGACCCCTAAGTGTTCTATCCCGTAAGTTAGCAATCAGCTGCAAGAAAGCATTTCCTTCTGTGTTTTAAAAATCTCTGCTTTACAGTTTCAATTAATTTTTCAGAAATGATGAGGTAAAATAAATGGGAAACAAGGATATCAACCCTGGAGAACTGAATACCACTCTACGGGATATTCTTATTTCCTTTCTTTGTTTAGGAAGCTTCAAATAATACACAGTCTCAACATCACACTTTATTATACCTCTAGTAGGTACCATCTCATTTCCTCCTTGTCATTGTTTGCTGCTCAAAAAATTTTTTTAAAAATCTTTTTTTCATGTTTTATTAGCTACCCAGACAGTTGAACAGTCAAAGTTACACAGGGCCACAGCTCTTCCTCTTCTTTCCAGTGTAAGGCAGAGAGAATATCTTGCCCTTGGGGTGTGGTCAACCATGACGAAGGAGGGCAAAACATCAAGAATAAACATTAAAATAAAGAATATTAAAAACAGACAGTGCTGCGTATGTTGCTACCCTTTAAGTTACTAAGGTTTGACTTAACAAGGTCGCAACCATTTTCAACTGTGGACCCCCAGACCCCCAAACCTCAATAGTATCGCTTTCATGTAAGCTGCGATACAACTCTGTGTGCATTTATATGAAAGAATATCAGAAAACAGAGACAGGTGACTGAGAGGAGAACTATGGTGGAAATGAGTAAGGAACTTGAAGGTGCTTGGTTTTATAGGAAGTTATCTACACCAGTATAAATTAATAAAACTGCACAAAGACAAGACATTCTCAGAGAATAAGACTGCTTAAGAAGTGGCTTGTGTCACGATCTGCCTTTTCCACAGGTAAAACTGTGCGCTGGCCTTGGCTGGGATACCGTTAATTTTCTTCGTAGTAGCTAGTATGGGGCTATGTTTTGGATTTGTGCTGGAAATAGTGTTGATAACACACTGATGTCTTAGTTATTGCTGAGCGGTGCTCACACAGAGTCAAGGTCTTTTCTGCTTCTCACCCCACCCCACCAGTGAGCAGGCTGGGGGTGCAGAAGAAACTGGAAGGGGACACAAGCAGGACAGCTGACCCCAACTGACCAGAAGGATATTCCACACCATATGACGTCATGTTCAGCAATAAAACGGGAGGAGGTTGTCAGGGGCGGTGCTGCTCAGGGATTGGCTGGGCATTGGTCGGTGGGTAATGAGCAATTGTTTTTGTTTGCATCATTTCTCTTCCTTAGGTTTTATTTTTCTCTCTCTTGGTTTTTTTTTTTTTAGTCTTTTCCTTACAATTTTTTAAAAATTATTACTATTTCTTTTTGGTTATTAAACTGTTGTTATCTCAACCCACAAGTTTGTTTCTCACTTTTAGCCTTCCAATTCTTCCCCCATCCCACCAGGGCAGGAGGGGAAGTGAGTGAGTAGCTGTGTGGTGCTTAGTTGCCAGCCGGGGTTAAACCACAACAGACTGTGACAAACAAATCTGTATATTCTGTTGGAAAGACTTTTTTTCCACACAAGTCAAAAAACTCTTCACCTGTTTAAAACATATTTTCCTATTTAAAATAAACCGCTATTAGTTTGAGCAACCTGGTCTAGTGGAAGGTATCCCTGACCATGGCAGCTGGGTTGGAACTAGATGATACTTTAAGGTCCCTTCCAACCCAAACCGTTCTATGATTCTGTGATTCTATAATTCTATATTCAGTTTATAGAATGGTTCCAATAAAATTAATAATCCTTTTGGAATAGATTACAGTTCATTTAAAAACTGAGAGTCAAGTGAGACTCAGAAATTAAAAGCAGTTGGAAAAAAAGAAGGAAACTGTTAAACATTTATAGCATCCATAAAACTAACCCTTGTATTCTAGCTAGGTACTTTATAGTTTTCCAATTTACTTTTTAATTGAATTTTTTAACATATGTTTACAAGATATAACACTATCTTACAAAACAATATTACTTTAGGTCCCTGCAACAGATTTGTACTTCTATTTATTTTTTGCATACTAAGTATGCATCAGTGGGCTTTTGGTCAGCATAAAACATAGATTGCTATACATCAAGCCATTTATCCAACAGAACAGATTCATTTTATGTTTAATCAGATGCAGTCAACAATGACCACTGTTAAAGGGCAGACAACTCTTTGCAGCTATCCAGACAGCAACATCTGAAATATTGCACATTCTTCAAAATCTGTTTGTGGAGAAAAGTAAACAATCACAAAACTCCAGGTAGGAATGTGGGTAACTCTTTTTGAAGCACATTTCTATTGGCAGCTATTTCATCCACCTGTGTTTAATGATGTCCTGGCTTTTTGCTAGCAATCAGTCACATAATTTATGTAACCAGCTAGTCTTGTTCAAAGCCACTTACCAAGCAGAGTATAGAGGATACTGGTTCACAAAAATCATTTAATGTTACACGTATACTTTTTTGCTTTCACAAATTAACTTGCAAAAATAAACTGGGATATATCTGTCTTGTCATTTGCCCTGTTCCAGCCTCACAGATAACCCAACGTGTTTGATCAGATACCTGATTAATTAGTGGAATTTCCGATTTTGTGGTGAGATACTTTTGTATGTTAAAGAATGTGGTGATTCTTTGATGCCAGAATGGGCCTCTGGGACAATTTAGGGTAGGGACAAAAGAAATCAATGATGTCACCTTTCCAAATTGTCCTTGTAGAGCAAAAGAAATTGACCAGCCTGAAATACAATCTTCTTGAATCTATTAGGTCCTCACACCTATCTTCTACAGACAGCATTTTAACCAAGTATGGTGGCTTGCACTTTAAGAAAAGTTTGCCAGCATAAAACATAAATGAAACATTCATATCCTGGTAATTGTCTGGATGCTTATTTAAACTAAAGAGAAAACAAAAAAAATCCTCCATAATGAGCATCATTTGCCTAGACAGATTTGTCATTCTGCCCTTTAAAACCCCGGTAAGCAGCCATCTGGCCCTAAAATCCATATTATTTTGACTTTAAACTTGCTTTAAGTTTCTAAATACATCTGACTTGCTCTTGCTGAAGTTATGTATAGTGACAGATCAAGTCACACCTCTTTTTTGTCTTCTGTCCAGAAGAGGCTTAACAGTGTAAATCTGATGATGAGAAGGGTTTCAAAGTAAGGTACAAATCCCATTAAGTTTCAAACACTAACATATTTTCTCATGATTGCAGGGAGCTCAAAAGTCAAATCCCATCATGTGAAAATGTGATTTTCCCACTAATACCCGTTCCTTCACCCTCCTCCCTCAAAATCATGTGAACAACTTCAGAAGAAATGCAAGCTGAGTAGAAGTTGATGCTGCTGCATTTTTCTTAGTTGTGTGAAGAGAAGGAAAGGTGAATATCTTAGTTAGGATCTCATTAAAAAGTAATCTAACTATTCATTAGGAATTTGCCATAATAAAATGAGGAAATTACCATATCCGATTGGCACAATAATCTAGTGAAGGTAGCATGACATCTCAGACAATTTATCACCAAAATTTCTTAACCATTTAATGGGAAAGCCAAGAATGTCAGTTATGTCATTCTTCAAAGTAAGTGAAAACACTCACTTGTTTTCTTTAGACGTACTTCTCCCATTTCTATAATTGGACAACAAATACCAAATGCAGAAAGAAACCCATTTATCAGTCAGCTGACATAACAGATTGGGCCAACTTGTCACAAATTTACTAGATTTCTGAATATCTTGTCATAATGAAACACATCAGTGAAATCCAGCCAAATTCTGCAATAGTATCAAAGCTGTGACTTCACATATCAAGGTATTAAACACATCCTGCTGGGAGTCTGTTATAGACCACCCAGCCAGGACGAAGAGGCAGATGAAGCGTTCTACAAGCGACTGGCAGAAGTCTCTCAGTCGCTGGCCCTTGTTCTCGTGGGGGACTTCAACCTGCCGGACGTCTGCTGGAAATACAACACGGCAGAGAGGAAGCAGTCTAGGAGGTTCCTGGAGAGTGTGGAGGATAACTTCCTGACGCAGCTGGTGAGCGAGCCTACCAGGGGAGGTGCCTCGCTTGACCTGCTGTTTACGAATAG